>KB666621.1:1205848-1223869 GCA_000349065.1 Anopheles quadriannulatus | reverse complement strand
GCGTTCAAGCCTCGCATGGACCGTCTTCCCGCAGCAAAACCAACTATCTGGCTGCGTGGTATTTGAAGCTGCGTGGTAAAGCCTGTATGGGCTGGCATGACCACGTAGGTTGTTACGCCAAAAAGAAGAATAATGAGAAGCTCATGCTTTATGAATCTTTGGAGTTGTATGAACCTCTATAGATTCGTGAATCTTCACATTCTTAATTGGAGATTCAAGAATCTTTGCAACTGAGATTCATATTCATTAAGTCATTTCAAAGATTCTTTTAGATTCATGAATCTTAATCAGATTTACCCTGCACTAGAAAGAACCAGAAGCAATGAGAATCATTCAAAAGGACTTCTTCTTTCTTTTTTTAATCTCTTCTTCATCCTCTAAATAGGGTATAATGATTATACGCTGGTCATAAATAGATATTGGCTTATTTTTCTATTTTGATATTTCTATTGATTTATTTTTTTTTTTAATTCTTTGCTATAACATGTTCGACGACATGGTTGGAAATCGATCCAATTCGTCTTTGTATGTGCTACCTAATATACTACCGTTACGCTCGTTAAATGGACTGTAAATAATAGAAAAGCGTATCAAACGGATTGTTTAACAAAATACTGTAAACGACTTGCTTAGTGAACAAATATAAGACGCGAATAAGCCCTCAAAATGTTTCATAATTCTAGGCAACGCTAAAATTAGCCCAGAAATGTTAGTAATCAAATATCTTCACGTGCCTCAAAACGACAAAAAAGGCTACACCAGAATAAGGTACCATTTTGGTACCACCCCTATTTGCTAGCTGTTTTTTAGATTGAACCGACCTGCCGTCCGTTTTGCCATTCGTAATAAGCAATAATGTTTTACTTTTTCATCTCGGTAACACTATCCCTTTCGGCGCGGTATTGATTTCAGCGCGCGTCACGTGTTGCTCGTTGAAATCCATCAACTACGGCCAACTGTATTATGCCGTAATTAAGTGGTTTTGTTGATATTGGATCAACCGTCAAGGACTGGTGGCTGCTGGTGCTGCTGCTGCTGTCGAAGAGGACAGTAGGAGGGTGAGTTATAAGGACCGGACGCCGCTCGTTGTTGACGCAAACCGTGCCGCACCCTGGCAAGAGTTGTTGCTACAAAATAATGTTTGTGCGTGTGCTCCTTCGCGAGTGGTTGGTGGCACGTTTTCGATTTTAACCCACCGGCCGCTGGTGCCGTTCAGGTGCTTCTTGTGCCGCACTTCGATTTCCTAATTAAGAGTCCTGGGAAAGCATCGGGGTAGGAATGTCAAAGAAGGAACCCGCGGGAGCAGTGCGGAAGGTGTGTGAAAATGAGGCGAGAAATAACTTTCTTCCCAAGACTCGATCCGCCGTGTTCGGCGCTTTGAGAAAACAGACATCACCGTGTTCGGTGGGAGGGAAGGATTCGCGTAGCTTACTGGAAGTGACACTTCCGAAGGACGAAGGCCGCACTCGGGGACGGAGTGAAGGAAGAGCCAGTTCGAGGAAACATGATAAATCAATTTAAAATCTCCGCTTATCCTATAATTTATCAACCGGCGCGGCGATGTCTTTCCGGCGAGCGCTGGTTCACCGTTCCGCAGGACACTGTGGCACACTGTTGAGGTGAGATTACTGAGAAGTTTTGTGAAACTGCTTCGTGAACGCCCCATGAAAGGAATAGGGAAGAAACGAGAAGCTTTGGTGGCGGTTCCGGTGACCGTAAACGGAAGTTTTAAGACAATCTGCCGGGTCACCGGGTTGACGTCGATGGTTGAAATTTTCGATTTCGCCCGGCAGCGATTTTTGTAAACAAGTGCTAAAATTCACTCAGCAGCGCTCTAATCATACGTTTTATCGTATCAATTTTCGGTAATTGTTGGCATTTCTGGTTGCCTGGAAGCAGCCAGGGCGGGCGATTGCTGCGCTACTGCGAGGGCGGTGGATGTTAAGTTTCGTGGAATGGGATAGTTTTGAAATAGTTATAATTAGACGGCACTTGGGAATGGAGAAGCAGCGCATAATGAACCGTGTTGAAGCAACGTTGAGTGTAAGGATGAAGCGTTAGACATTGTTTTATTCAGTAAACTATAGTAAAGAGTGTTTCAAACCAAAAAAATGCCACGTCAAATGTTTCTGATACTGTATATAGCTGTTTTTTGACGCTATATGTCAATTTTATTTCATTTCAGTTATAATTCTTCTAGAATATATTCCTTAAGGATCGTCAGAGGTCTCCGATTCGTTTCGTATAATTTGAAAAATCGACAAATAATCAAATAACGAGCTTCGGTTTCCAGTGTACAAATTTCCAGTTCATTACCCAAACGCATTGCATTTCAGCAACGATCAACGCTTTCGCGCGCACAACCCATCAAATAAACCGCCGAAACTTCTCGGGCTTCCATTTCGGGTTTTCATTAAATTTGATTAAGAAGCCTGGGCCGGCAAAGGCATGAGCAGGAGCCTGAGCGGAGCACAAATAATAAGTAAAACAAAACTTTAAAAAATCAATAAATGCATGATGCTGTCGGGCATAATTTATGCAACACCAATCAGTAGCGCGCCGTCAGTTTGATGTAACAATGGCACCGGCACCTAGCAGTTCGGCTGCGGCAACTACCGATCCCGTGTGGTCGCCGTCGTCGACACTGGGAAGCAGGGGTAGCGGGAAACCCCACCCTTTCATTATGCTCATCATTTAGGTGAGCTAATGAATAAAACACACCGGTTGCGGGCTGACTTCAAATCAATTAAAATATGAAATAAAAATGGAATGCCAAAAAGCTATAATTTGCCAACTGCAGTCGTCCCGATCCCGGGGTGCAGCCTCGCCGGGTTGCGATTTGATTGGTAAGGCTGCGCTTTTTTCGGATGGCTGCTAGTTGCTGCTGTACCGCGGGCTGGAGTTTGTAGGGCCCTAATTTGAAATGGGGCCGTTCTTGTTCGGTGCACTTTTTTGCATACGATTGAAGTTCCCCGTTGAAAGTAGATGGAATTTAGAATGCGATACACGATCCATGAGACGGTTTAATTAGCGAACAATAAAATTGAAGGGACGCTCTTACCAGCCTAATGAACATATCACACCGCTTGGGAAAATGCCACATTCACACTGCAGCACGGTTTCGTTTCTCGGGCTCGTTGATCATTGATAGTTTGCTGCGAACAACAACAAAAAAGGCATACCCCCAGCGGGCATCTGCGGCGTGTGTGACCCGCTGGGAGCTGGGTTTTAGCAGCAAGATGCAGCGGAATTTTCGAGCCATATCTTTTCGGCAACTGGAGACCCCACAAAGCCCCACGCAAAGCTTAAGCACGCCTGGCAGGGGTCGGCACGCGCGTGACTCTCGATCCTGTAGGGCCACCTCGTTCCGCTGGGGCTGTGTGTTTGTTGTCACGCTACGGGCGATTTTATGACCTCAGCAAGCAGCGGCATCCTTTTTTTTTTCGTCCGGCATTATGCGCTTCTTCCCTTTGTGTCATCCCGCCCGAGGGAGGACGGTTTGCCCTCCGGACAGCCGGGAAGGCGCTTTGTGCGACCCGACTGTCATACTTTTGGGGCAACGAATTAATCATGCCGCCGTGGAGGTCGTTTGTTGGGTTGGCTTATTGTTTTGTTTGTTTCGCTACAGTTTTTTTTTCGTTCAGCTGGTTCTGGCTGTTGATTAATTTTATTGCACTAGCCGATGACCCCCCGTAGAATCGGCCGGGGGTCGAGAAGTTTATTGTCGGTCGGCGGAAATGGCAAATATTTTAACACGAGTGTTCTGAGGCTAACGATACAAATTCTGTTGGCACATAAAAGTCAACATGCACCGTTATGTTCGTTTATCAACAAGATTTAATATAAAATGTAGCGGGTTGTACCGATGTAAAGCAGCTCAATGGAGCTTTTTTTATTTTTGAATTTTATTTTTGTTATATTCTTATGACTCTGGGTGTATTTTCATTCGCATTAAATTGATTGGATGTGAGGGACATCAAGAGCAAACTGTTAAGAATTTAAATTGAATTCTAATTTGGCCACCACACTACTTTCAACTACTTAAATTATTTTTTTACTACAAAAGTAACTACAATTTTTCTTGTTTAAATGAAGCAAATAATTTGCCATCACTCACAAACCATTCGTCCTGCTCCAATTAAAGCATCCAATATTTTGATGAAACCAATCTCCTCAAAATGCTGCCCCTAAACGTTCGTTTCTAATCCACTCGGCTCTTGGACGTTTGGACGTGTCATAAACCATAAAATCATCCGATGGTTGCGTGCAACAGCCGTCGCGTTTGAAAGCCATCATTCAATCGTACGCCGGAGCGATTCGGTCCCAAAAATCGGCCCAAGACACATAAATCATGCTGCTTTCTTCCGTGGCTCACCCTGCGCCTAGCGGGGCAGCCCGTGCCGATCCCGAGAGCCTCCATTCTCCACCAGTGTCGATCGAGGAAAACCGGGTTCGACAGGGCACCGGTGCTGTGTGCTTTTCCGAAACAATTTGGATATCGATAAATTATCGTCCCTGCTCGGCCCACCCGCTCGCTTGTTTGCCCCGCCAGCACGGGTTCGTTATTATAATGATTATCGTTATTATTAAAACTAAATCTTCGCCACAAATTATAACCCTGATCGCAAAGCAGGATCGCAATGCACGCTGCATTACCCGTGCGGCATTCGCATTCGCTGTCACCATTCGATAATGATTATCATCAGCATCAGCACGGCACGGGCGCTCGCCATCTTGCACCACGCCATCACGGGCGCGATCGCCAATCGAGACGCACACGACCATCGATCAGCCCGGTATGGGATGGAGGGTGGTGCGCAACGGCTCGACAGTAAGATGAAAAAAGCATCGGAGAACGCGAGGTTCGGAAAAAGAGCCCGTTTTCGTCATCCATCTATCCCCGAGACGCTGTCGATCTCTTGATGCGTTGTTTTGGGGGATTTTTGGGGCGAGAAACATAAATCAATTATTTTGTGATGGACAACTAAATTGTTTCGATTTCGTTTGGCGATATGTGTATGTGCGAGTGTTTTCCTTTTTCGTTTTGGAAGCGGTTAAGGTACCAAGGGGGAGGGGGGGGGGGTGATTTGTGGATTGAAACGAAACAAATTTAAGGGATCAACTCTTGGTAGTGGGTTAGAGAGGACATTCCGACATTTATCAAGCAAACAGGCAGTATTATTGACGGGAAAGCATGGCTTAGTAGTGTTAGAAAATTCAAATATATATTTCGTGGGACTTGGACATCGACTTGAGTAACATACCAATAGTTGCCTTCACATGTTTTTTTTAATGCTGTTTATTCGAGTCTCGAGCTCTTTCCCTTTATTGGATAATAATTACACACTTTTTCGGATCGTTGTAAAACAATTCAAATAAAAAGTCAAAATCAATAATAATAAGGATAATGACAGTAGAAATTATGAGCATAAGCAATCAAATACAAGTAATGACAATAACAAGCAACAGCAAAATAAAACGAAACATTGAAAGCAAATCCAACAAGATGAAAAATAACAAATAATCTATTAATCAGTCAAAACTAAGCAAAGAATAAGAAATAGGGAAAAAGGACATTAAATGAAATTTCAAGCAGTTTCTTACTGACAGTTTCTTACAGACAAAAGTGTCAGTCGTCATATTTTGTTCTTATTTATCATATTTCGAGCCGTTAAGAAACTTTTTTGGCAAATATCACGCAAAATTCTAACAAAGCCATCTTGTTCTTACAATTCTTTTCACGTAGCTTTTCTGCTATCCATGCCACCTGTTCAAAAATACCTCAAACCTGAATCTCCACTAATCTAATTTGATCCCCTGACCCCATCCTTCCCAATCGAAATTGCTCCACAATTTATTTGATATCCGCTGTGTTCCGGCGCGAATGATTTATGGTGCAAACTGTTCCGAACTGTGTTTGGGGATGATTGAGTTTTGATTGAATATCATAAATCGAATGCCCAGTTCGCCCGGGCAAGCTCCACCGATTCGGTATAGCCGACGTGATGGATGCATTTCTTGTGGCAATTCCGAGAACGCTGTCTGGGATCTAGTCGTTGCTAATTTTGCCCCAGTGCACGTCCGGTGCCCGGTGCACGGATGCGGGCAAATGAGGTGTCAGCTGAGGTTTGAGCAAATAATTGGCAGACAACTGTTTCCTTCCGGACTGAGGGCTCGGGATCGGAACATGCAGAACGGTTGGCATGACAGCGGCAGTCTCAAATTATGCGACCTTTCCCCAACGATTTCTGTACGCAGATGGGGAGAGGGCGGCCGTGTGCGTGTGCGAGAGCGGTTCCGAAGATGTACCCGTATGCATGCATTCCCGCGAAACGCTGTAAGCGCTCGGTCCGTCTATTCATTAGCGGACGGTATTCGCGTATATCCGTTCCGATTCTGTGGACCTCTGGACCTATTTCGAGGTTTGGCTGCGTGTGATTGCGGAACCCACCGAACTGCAGCAAAAGCGAGCGGAAAGACAGAGCATTCAACCGCTTCCGGTCAAGTTTGACCGAGGTCATGTCGGTCATTTTCAGTCATTTTCATCATAAGCTCGCAGCAGGAGCAGAAGCAGCAGCAACTGCAGCAGCTGTACCAAAGTACACGGTTCGGTGTGCATGTGCGGGCTACCTTCGCCAAAATGAAATTCCTTCCAGCTAGACAGCATCACGCATCGTTTGCCGGATCGCGACGGACGGACCGCTCCGTATCAGTATTCACGCAAATCTCCGCAACGCTCTCTCTCTCTTTCTCGTTTTCCCCAAAAAGGGCACCAAACTTTGTGCACCACGGTTCGTGAAACAAGCAGATCCACGGCTGTCTGTAGCGCGACTACGAAAAACGAGCGAACCTGATTGCAAATTGACCAAACCGCCACATCGTGTCCCCTTTACATTCCGTAAAGTGCATCTGCGACCTATGGCCGGCACGGTGGAAGACAGCCATTGGGAGAATTGGGGGAAAAAATGGAAATAACTTCAACGCACAAAACCTTCCGCCAAAAAAAAAGGCCTGCGAGATGAAGCGAAAACAATCAGAAACGCAATTTCCACTGTCGATCGTCGGCGATAGAGGCCGTTGTAGAGCGTGGAGCTTTGCAGACCGTTTGGTTTCAGCAATTCATTCCCTACAGCCCTGTCCGGCGAGTCCGCACGAGTGCGTGGCTTGTGTTTGCTGCCCCGGCTTCCCTATCTCGAAATTGCGGAATGCGGCGTGTAGCACATGTACAAGGGGAAGAATCCGAAATGTCTAATTTCGTGTGCCGTGGCCAATGCTTCTGAATTGTTGAAGCCTGTGGCATTTGCGTAGTTGCGTACGGTAATGCGTAAGGTGTATCCGTTCGTTGTGGCTTCGAATGACCACCGGTCCATATGACAGCCCAATCGGTGAAGGAATGTAGCTCAAAATTGCCGATCCAAAGGCTTCAAAAAGTGACTTGTGTGAGTAAGAATGTGCACTTTGCTTTGGTTTTTGGGTGTCGCTTTGCATCTTCCTGACACTTTGTGTGTTGCATTTTTAGTCACAACATTAAAGTGAGCTTTGAATTTGTTTAAATGGCAATTGGTGCCGTGACCAGGATATTTGTCGCATTTAAGCTATCCTTCTTTTAAAACGTCTGAACGTAACTCACCAAAATCCTTTTATTGACTCCAAACTGTTCTACACCCCCGTTTCCCGAACAGCTTCTCAATACAAAGTAGCAAATATTCCCATAGAAACTCATCCACACCCTTGCGGCTATTTGTTTTACGCGTGGATTCAAAACACGATTGAGTTCTGCCACCCTTACTCTGGCAAACGTTAAAAAAACACCAGCACGTGATGCGAGAACCCTGTGTGACACGTGACAGAAATTCGTTAAACTTTCGGAGTTTATTAAATTCAACCAAGTCAAGTACCTCCGACCGAAGAGCCTCGCTCGATGTTTACGCCTCAAGCAGTTCAGTGCCCCGCTAGGAGCGTTGTGACCGCACGCCGGCGTACGTTTTCATCCTAGGTAGGGTATCGCGTGGACACAGCCGAGAAGCTGTGAGACCGTAATGCCCGTATACCGGACCAGATGACGGTCGCTCAATTTCGACTTATTAATTTATCGCCCAAAGTCCGAAAGAGAAGGACCCTCAGCGCAATCAGTGAGGAAAGCCGAAACTTCCCGCCGAAAATATGCATTTCCAAAGTTTGAGTATGCTAATCGTTCACGTTGCACGTGGGAAAATTGGGCTTTCGCTAACTGTGGATCTCCGTTTGACAGCTGTGCATCGAGCGCTAGCACTAGCGAGGATGCTGCCTACTGACCCTGGAGGCTTACAACGGTCCCTGTTTGCACTACACTCGCAACAGAGTTTCAGTGAAATATAGCGCGCGCGTCCGCCTCTGTGTGTCCGTGGAGTGATATAATTAGAAAATTATTTGTGGCATTCCGTCACAAACCTTATGCGACGGTGACGGACACAATCTGGCCTGGACGTTGTTGCGGATGCGGCACCTCTCTCTCTCTCTCTCTCTCGCTTTCTCTCTCTCGCACTACCCGGCGGCGGCAGTTGTGCTCTGACGGATGGTTAAGAGAGTGATTATTGGTTATTATAGCCATTTTATCATTTTGGGACCCCTCGGGGAAGGACTCCGAGTGGACTACGGCTGCTGCTGCTACGGTTGCGGCAGCAGATTTCGTTTCGGATTTCCAGTGAATGTCGCCCGTGTCTCAGCGTCATAATCGTCACCGAGCCCACTTAGAGTGGCTTAGCGAGAGGGAGAGAGATCTTGCTAAAAAGAGCCAGCAAGATGGCCAATTCATTAGGGGAGTAAGGGACCGCTACTAATAAGACGAAATTGATCCCGTGCAAGCTGCTGCCACCCCCGGAAGGCACGAAGGTGTTGATCGAAATTGCAGTCCCTTCGGCTTGGCAGGATCGCTTGCCACTTGGTAGTGCTTAGCCGGAGGGTAGTGTAGGACGTACTTAAAAAAAACGCAAGCAACAGCCAGCAAAATAGCTTAACAAAATACCTGAACGCTTTGAAAAACGCATCCGCGTCAGCCATAAACCTGGGCCCCTGTGGCGATAGGACCCCGAGAAACAGACACAGGGAAACAAAAATTGGTGCCTCAGTAAACCATATGGCATAACCCATCAACAACCATGGGTGTGTGTGTTCGCTTTTGAAATGGTTTTTAGGTGGAACTACTTAGTGCAGTTTTCGGGCTGCTACCGGGCTTTTCCACAAAAAGGGGTTTGAGCATAACTTTGCCTAGCTACCGGAGGGCAAATCTTGCGCAAAATCTTTTCGGGTCGAGTTTTCGGGGAAAGGATAACGTTTTTATCGCCGTGTGGTTGTGGTGAGTGTTTGGCAATTCGCTTTTTTTTTTGCAGCTTGATTTTTTATTCATCTCCAGCGTGTGGGCTGGGATGCATTTTTATTCCGGATGGATTGCGAGGGTAGACGCTAACAACATAATCGCAATGCGTAGCACAGCAGCTGATCAAACGATGGAATGTTTGGGATGTGCCGGTGTTTCGCAATCCTTTTACTTTTTATTGTAGAAGGCATCAATAGCTGAATGGATTGTTTTGCTGTCAATCAGCTCATTTTTATTGATACAGGCGTCATATTTAATCCTCTCTTTCGGCAATAGGAATCGATCGAGTTTTTTGCTTTGATGCCGTGACTAGGAAACGGGAAAATCTAGTTTGATAGTTTCTTTTATAACCATGCCTATATCTGACTTTTAAATGGTTTCAAATGATAGGAGCGAAACTATTTAACGCCTTAACTATTTGATATTTACATCGCAAAAAATAATACAAATTCAGGATAACTTCAGCGCTGATTCTGGACTTCAGAAATATATTTAAAAATAGTGGTTCAGAACTGCAATATGCTTGGAATAGGATTGGCTAAACTTTTATATACAAGGTAAAACTAGGTGTAACTTGCTAATGTCGACACCTAACAGACTAGAAGTTAAATACAAAGCCATAGTTGGTTAAGAGCCACTAGAAAAATATTAAAACAAAACTATCTTTATTAGTACTTCGGTAGTATTGTTTCGATAGTACCGCTCTATCTCGCTAGAGGCCGCTATAATCATAATGTTATAAATAGAGTATCGGAAGTTCAAAGAATAGTAAGTGGTGGTAAGTTAATTGGGTGTTATAAGGGTGTTACAATTTGCTCAAGAACCGTCCGATGCTAAGATAATTCCATCTATTCCGTGTCAATACAAAATGATGTATGAACCCAAACAGCATCTGTAATATGATTTTATTTTGAATTTATTAACTGTGCAACTGAACTGTTGTTGGAATTTATTTAACTTTTTGCTGTTTCATTCTTCATTCCGATAACGTTCAACTTTATGCCTTCACCTTGTCTACACTATACTGGTCTGTTCAGCCACCAAACCAACATAAAACGAAATGAAGGGTTCGCTTTGTTTTTAATTTACAGAAATGAATAATTTTTATGGATTAATATATTTCATCTTCTTAATTTTTATTATTCCCCTCATCGGTGACTACACACGCGCGCATCCAACACGTATCTGTTCGATCGGAAATGAGACACACAGAGAGACGGTGGTGAGTTGCCGTGCTTACCCGTGTTCGCGATATGGATGGTCTGGCAACTTCAGCAGCAGCAACAGCAGCACCATTTCCTCAATGAAACACATGAAACTGGTGGTGCAAAAGCGAAGAAGCGAAAATAAAATGACACAAGCATGCAAAAAGGCACAAGATCGCGATCGTCTCGACTGTCACTTACTTTACGATCGGATGCCCCCCTCGCTTCTTCGACGGCACGCACAGGCTGCAGCACATCCGTTCGGTTGTGGTTGATTTCGGTCCTGTTCGAATGCGCTTGCGCCCGTGTGCAATTTATCATCTTTATCGTTGTTTTCGGTGTGTTTCGTTTTATGAATGGCACAAGGTTTCGCAGGGCTCCACGGGCTCTCGCGTATGCACCCGACGACGGCAGCTAATCATAATATGAATGAAAAGTGGCTTTCGGTAAATTAAGAAATAGACAATCAATTCGACCGCTTGTGCGACATGATGCGCAATCAACCGTGCGCCGAGCCGATACACGATTCCGTCCGAGCGAAATTTGGAGTGGTGGTTTTAGCTTCTACAAAGGATTAATTTGTTTTGTGTGCCTTAGCACGGTTCTTCACCAACGTTTCCCTGTGCCTGTGCTATCGTTTATGCAAAGCATTTAATTGCTTGTACCAGTGAGTGCCTGTGATAGTGCTGCTTCAAAATAACATTGCCACTTTAAATTCCTCGCTTCGTCCGTCCGACACAACGCGCTCGTAACTGCAAGCCGTAACGAAAAGTAATCATATGTAAACTCACCACCGGGCAGACAATTGTATTGCAAGCACTTCACGCACGCAGCAACCTTTTGTTGCTAGCGAAAGACAAGTGAGTTGGCACCGACTCCGCATTTATGTTTCTGTGTGACTGTGTGAGCGAGCTGTTGAATATTTCATAATTACACTTCAACAGCTGTTTCCTCAGATTTGTTGAAGAGATTTTAGCATATCCCTTCGCCAATGGGACGAACGCTTGGTGCCAAAGAAACGTTTAAGGAAAGTGAAACGGCACAGGAAATTGTCAATGCAATTTGGCATAGCAGGGACACGGCGGTTGTAAAAACGTTGCTTTTTTATGTTCAGGGAGGAATGCCGTTTTATGTTCAGTGATTTTTTGTCTGAAAAAAATTAGCCATGTCCAGTGAAAGGTTACACAACATATTTAATAATCATCTGAATTGCAAAATCTGAGAGTTTTTTTTCCAATTAGAGTTTGTGTAAGATTTAATGAATAAATAATTAAAATATCTCCTTGGTATAACTAATTTAAAAATAAACTGCAAATGAGGCATTTCAAGGCCACCAGTAACCACAATAATATACAATGTCTTGTGTGTCATTTTTGAATCTCATTAACCGCCTACCGTCGTGTAGATCATAGCAATAGCAAGTACTCAATAATTGTCTTACCCGATTTCTACCATTCCAGACATCGTTGATTCATTCCAGAGTAAAACTGCAATAACACATCGCCAAAGATGTTTTGCCATTTTAAAATGAGTCACAACTATGACTTCAGCGTAAAAAAGCAATTCGAATACGTTTTCGAAGATTTGGAACAAGTTTCTTTTACTTGCTTTTAACAAGTACTAAGTTATATCGGAATTGGAAACGATTTTTCCAATCCTTGTCAGTCCTAGTTTTTTCCTTCTTCAAATCATTGGAATTAAATTGCCCGAAGTTTTTTTTTTATGGTACAACTCTGACTCTGAGTCATTCAGTTAATATGAAATAGGCTGATTTTTCTTCCATCCTTGAAGATAATTGCAGCCTATGATTGTTTGTCAGATGTTATGTATTATTTTAATTTATTCGCTTTATTTATTCGCCTTAAAAACACGCACAGTACTTGATGATATGATGTAACGATCAGTCACAACTAGCAAAGCTTATAAGTTGTTGAGCCATCTCCGAATCGGGTTGAAGTATTTATGGAGTTGAAACCTTAATGGAGCTAACCATAAGACCTATGACGCACTAGATCTCCTACATTGCTACAACAAAAAAGGACTTTTATTGTATCTGCTAAATTTAGACATATTGTACAGTCGTCAAATTGCACGTGTTAACAACAAATACTCGTCGTGCTTTCATACCCTATATGGACCGTTCCTCCCGTAGCAAGGACTGAGTCCCGAAAGCCTGTATCGGCTGGCATGACCACGTAGGTCGTTACGTCAACTAGAGAAGTAGAAGATGGTGCTTACCTTATTGCAATATGTATTATTCAGTTTTGGTTAAGGCCTAAGGCTTAAATAGATCTTAACAAAGCTTTCTTTAATTTCAACACTTGTTCAAATGAATCTCTCCATTCCTAGCTCCTTACTTTATGTTTTTGTTTCTAGGGACTATGCTCGGTCATCGACATTGCATACCGCGTGTTTTATTGCACCGTATAGATAATGAACTGCACCACAACATCCTACTCACTGCCATAAACGCACCAAACGCTGCAACAGCGTAGAGCCAATGCCATAAAAAAAAAAAGTTGAACAGTATCTGTTATTGGCTCTAGAACCGTTCTTCGAACTCACTGCTAGGCGCTACTCATTCAAATGGCTCTTTATTTTTTATACGTTCTGTCCTGGCTGATGGAGACAAGCTGTGACATAGGAAAAGAAAACAAGCAATATCAGCAACAGAAATGCCGTCTCAAGAAATAAATGCCACGAGCAAGCAACGGGAGCATTAAAAGCAGTAACAAGCAGCCGTTTGGAGCAAGGAACCCTCCGAACGCGCCAATCCCGCGCAAAGAAAACTCCAGTACGGAACGCAGACGCCACAGTGTACGGTTGTAACAGGGCAAATAGCCCGGCAAATGGCTCCTTCCGAATAGCTCCGGGGACGGTGACGGCTTATCGTCCGTTGCCCCCCCCCCCCAGATTCCATCCCTCCTTCTCAACGGAAGTCGTCCGTTCCTCGTGCGCCGCTGAATCCACGCACGGAGGGCACGAGAGACCGTGAACCGTGTAAGCCACCGCTCACCCCGGATTTCACTCAAGCAAGCATGGCGACTGATGAGACTACTCTCCACACACTATCTATCCCTCTCTCACTCACTCGCTCCATGGCTGCCCCCCTTGGTGGACCGTACTGACCCCGGGATCGAGGGAGGGTGGGGAGGGTTAGCCTGGCAGCTGGACGAGGATTTAGCCGTTCCAGCAGGATCCCGGGCACGGTGGACGCGCGGCAGGCCACGACTTAAGAGATTTTCGCTCCGAGCGGTGGAAAAATAAATTTAAACTTCCATCTTGTGTCCCCGCGCCCCGGCTTCCCTCCTGGTGCCCATTGCACCCTGCCCCAGTTGTCCCCCCCTAACGCCCCAACCCGACGGCAGTTTTAAATAATTTATGAAATGCACATTGCGTGGAGTGTGTTGGGGCTGTTATTTTTTTATTATTATTTTTTTGTTTTTACTGCTCGCTTCTTTCATTTCCAGTCCGGTTCGGTTTGGTACCGTTGTGATGTTTTCTTATTATTTTCGGAGCACCAGGCACAACACCTCTCGTCCACGAGAGCATTCCTGCACTTACACAGTGTTCTGTTTGATCCAGGATCGCGGTAATGTCCAGGTCGATGTCGTCCTGCCCGCTTGTTCGTCGTTTGCTCCGGGTTTTGTTTTTGCGCTAAACCCCGGTTGGATGCTTTAGTTCTTGTTTTTGCGAATTCTTTCAAGTGCAATGGTCGAGCTTTGGGGTGTGGTGGGTGTTTAAGGAGAGCAAAAATAAAATAAAAAACGGTGTTTCCGGTCAGTACTGTGGCGGGGATGGTAAGGTGAGGCAGAAGCTAAAAGGTAAGGAGGGTGTTTTTTCCGTTTTAATTTTCCAATACACTCGCTGTGCCTTTGCGTAAAGGGACGTTGTCCGCAATTGGATAAAGGAGCGTTTTTCGATGCAAACTCGTTCTCAATTATTTCTTTTAGCTTCTTTCTATTGAATGCAAGTAAAACAGAAGATCTGCTTGAAAAGGAAACTGGTTTTCGTCTTCCATCGCTCGAGGGCCACGCTCCGTACAATCAAACGCGGGGGAGCAAAACAATAAAAAACAGCATATAAAAATGTAAATGGATAAAGAAAATGCATAATGCGGCGTGAAAATTAAGCCATCTCGACGGCAATTTCCTGCGCAAGCATTATGACCCATCGTATCGTGCTGTTTTTGCGTCCACCTTTTTCCCAAACTTCCAAGTACCAAACCGCTTGTCGCTTGTCCTTCTGCTACTGCTGCTGTTGCTCCGGATGGTCATTTGGTGGTGTGTATTGTTATCTGCAAGCTAACCTGACCTAAATCCCGGACTATTGACATCCCGGATCAGTGTCCGGTTTTTGTGCACCGTGTGCGCTGGGCTAAGCCGTGCATGTGTTGACATTACGGCTCGTCCGCTTGCTCGAGATGGAAACAAAAAAATCAGCCCAACAAATTAAACAATCCCACCCCATGCCACGGAACGCATGGGCCAATTTAATGCCACTTGCCACTGCGAAAGAAATCCCAGGTCTGGGGAAGAACGTGGGTGTGCCGCACGTGTGTGGCATTTTATGTAAACAGCGAAGCGGGTGGATAAAGGACTTGTCGGGAACAATATTAAAGCAGGGGCGAGGCCGTGGAATGAAATGGGCTCAACAATCGGGCCATTATGTTGGACGTGTTGTGTTTGTTCAAGTGCACTTACCGATAGTTCGATATTTGTGTGTTGGATGAAATTAGAAGGGCAAAGGAATCTCGTTAGCGCGCGGTCTGTAATGTACCAGCTGGGGTCGTCTATTAAATTGTGAGAGCTCCATACACTTCTGTTGGTGTGCGGGTGGGGAGTGATGATGGTTGAATTTCGTGATTTGTGGTGGATTGATTGGTAAGAGGATTTTCCTGTGATATATTTTACGGAAGGGTAGTAGAAAAGGGTTAATGCGGCTTTATTGGCTCAAGATGTCTTTGGAATCTCGTTGAATGTGAGACTGTTACAATAATCCTTTATGGGGGCAGTTATATAGCATTGTTCAAATTATGATGATTGATGAAGGATACATCATACCGATCAAAGATATTATTTGCGCTTTGTTTGCCATTTTTTCTATATTTTAGATTTATATTTTCCTCTGAATAAAACTTGTAATGAATATCCACAATTCGGCTTGGAAAGCACAACAAGCGATCAATTTTGAAGTTTCGAACGAAAGTGATATTTGTTTGAGATTGCACCATGGGTCACCATCGTTGTGAGATACAGTCAAGTATGTAATTAGTGTGTTCTTTTTGTAAAATCTAAACTTTGTGTTAATGGAAAAATGTACGTCACATTTTACAGAGCGGGACATCAAAGATGTCAAGAAGAACACTACTGATCGATAGGACCAAACAGTAACAAGTAGTATCAATCTAAAGGACCATATCTATCGTCTGGATTTGTATGGATCCTGTTAGACCTTATAGGATCAAGAGATTCCTGAAGAATAATTTGATCTTGATCCAGATCTCTTATCTCTATTTTGGAATCAGTTCTCATATGAGCTGGGTGAATCAGATAGCTAGGACCTATTAGTGTTTAGATTAGGACTTGAGGATTGTGGAATAACTATCGATAATAAAGGCCACTAGGTCTCCCTAATTGGAGCTTCGGGAGACTATCTTTAGAAGGAGTCTCATCCAGATTTCTCTAGAAATTGAAATTAGCTTCTATTATGGAACTATTACACACAAGATACCACCTGAAACTGTTGTAATCAACACCATTCTCTTCAAATAAGTCTTTTTTTCTCTACATAAGCTGTTAAACGTGTTTGTTTTCAGTTTTCAACATTACAGTGTATGCTTACCAATGTGACATCTGTCATATCCTTCGTTCTGTTCAAATAAAAAATAATAATACAAAAATGAGCCGTATAAATATCCTCCCAACCGTACCCAATGTGCCGTAGATGTAATCAATCTGCAACCCTGAAACTCCAAACGAAAGAACGTCAACACGACACACGCTCAAATTTGTCATCACAGGTTGTGCATTTGTGCGGCCAGCAGCACTCCGTTTACAACAATCAGCCAACACAATCGCGATGTTTGCACACAGCCGGCCAGGGGCCGAACCAACCACCAGCTCTCAGGGAGAGAGAGAAAACCAAACACGCTATTGCCAGATGAACCCTGTCCAAAACCCAACCTGTCTAAGCAAATGAACCGAATAATTCATCAAACACCAACAGCAGTGGTAGTAGTAGCAGTAGCATGTGCCATATCGTCGTGGTCGCTTTTGGTGCGCCCCTCTTTTAATCCCATGAAACCGCACTGCGTTGATCCTATTTGTAACGCTTCACCCTAGCGTTAGGGGTTTTTGTGCTAAACCTTACGCCCGCACCACACGATTTTTTTGCGGTGGAGAGGCTGAGAAGCTGGATGAACGAGGACTACTCACTCCAATTGCGAAACAATACAATAACTGCAAAACGTGATAATGAACTCCTCCGGTTTCGTTGTTCTTGCGCGCGGTCCTTTCTAGTCGATCCCTTTTTTTTGCACTGCTCTCCCCGGTCGTTGGACTATTATTATTATTATTATTATCATTGTGCCCCTGCCCTTTTGTGTGGTGTGCAAGTAGGTGGGTTGGAGGTTGGTTGGTTGGTTTTCTTTGTGTGTTTCGTCGGCCCAATCGCCCAATAGAGAGCATCCCGCAAGACGTCCTGCTGATGAGAAACTCGCTCACTTTCATGTTTCGTCTGAAGTCACGGACGGGGTTTTCCTCATTTTCACGTCCGACTGCCGACACGAACAAAAAAACAAAGAGTTTTAGGTGTATTTGTGTGCAGGAGAGAACTGGGCTGGAGCAAAAAAAAAAAAAAACACACTGCCAGAGGAAGAAACGCACGGCCCAAGAAAAATGGAACCTCATCGTCCGTCCGACATCCACAGTCAGTAACAGTACGTGACCAAGTGTTGATAAACTCCCGCAGTTATTTGACATCGTTAACGGGCGACCTCGCGTGGCACCGAGGGGACACTTTCGGGATGGAAAGAACCGAAAAGAAGAAAATGCCTAGAAAAACAGTTCCTTGCAAAAAAAATATAAACCACCCACCCACTGCTCGTTTTACGCATCTTTGTATGTTGGACAGCCCCCGGGGGGCTATCGGACCTACTTCATTTTGTTTCGGCTGGGTGGGGCGTTTTTTATCCTCCTCTCTCTCTTTCTATCTCTCGTTCGTAAAAGGATCATCCACAAATACACGCAGACAGTAAGAGGGAGCGTTTGAAAAATTATCATTGAATTTAAAGGATAATGAAATTGTGGTCCAATAGTGCACCTTTTTCGTACCGAAGCCGTGAAGTATGATGAGATGAAGTTCGTTTCCGGTCTCATCTTGGGGACACGCAACACACGTTGTAATGTGGTGCCCGTTTCGGATCGGTTCAGTTTAGTTAGAGCGATTGGGGATGTATGG
>KB666621.1:1138794-1150376 GCA_000349065.1 Anopheles quadriannulatus | reverse complement strand
AATGACACAATACTAACAAAACTAATAAGCTACCGGTTCTGTAGGTATATAATAAAAATTAGATTTAAAATTAACGCCGTCAGTATTCTGTGGGGTAGGTTGTTCTTTATACCGTAGAGTACTTAAAGCTTAATATTTGAATTGTTTGTAATTGACTGTAACAAAATTCGTATTTACACTACCACTGTTTAATTCAAATATCTAAAGAAAGTGTTGCCTGCCACTACTGCTAAGTTCAAGTGTCAAAAAGGAAGAGTCGATATTAGTTAATATTGGAGAACTAATGATGTTCTTATAGAATTATTTTAAGAAACAAAAATCAATAATTAAATGTTTGTTCATTTGATACATTTTGAACTCATTGTTTTCCAGATTCATTGACTGTTTCAAACACTAAGGCCCGTATAATTGCCTCAAAAATATTTATCAAGCAGTCAATCATCCTGGACATAATGTCAAAAACTTTTGGAGAAGTCAGTAATATCTCATCAATATCATTATTCTTAACAGTCTCATCCCAGGGTAAAGCTGTAAAATATACGGCTTTGCATCAGCCTAATAACCAATAGCTTGATAAAATAAAATACTAATTCTAAGCAAATCTATTCTAATTCATTAATTATCCTTTCTTTCAGATAAAGACAGTTTTTGAATACCACATGTAAACTTGATTTTAAGGATTGATTTTTTTTGTTTTCCTTTTTATTTTAAGTACATTGCTCTCACGCAGCAGTTCGTCATGGTTGACAAAACTACTAGTATCCTATTATACTTAGACTATGTTGAAGAGTTTGCTTTAAAAAAAAAGTCAGAACAATTATTTCCAAGGTGTTAAGCCTTCCGGCTAGCGTCTGCCAGCTTCCTGCCGTGTGAAGAGGTCAGGGTAAAAAGACTGCAAGCGCTCCGAGCAAGATCCAACAACCAAACACACCTACACACACACACACACAGACACACAATCCCCATCCGATAAGCTGTCACTCAATAGCCTCAGAACGGGCGCACAGCCAGCCGGAAGGCTCTCGGGCGCATTTAAACCGTTTCACCTTGGCCCGTGTAGTGAGTCAGCAGCGGCAGCAGCCCGGTGACGGTTTCTTTCCGACGCTCGTTGTGTCTTACTTCCTGCCGGACCGCACCACCGCCGTTGATTGTGGCTCGTGCCACATGCACTCGAACCGCTCGGATGTCATTCCTACTGAAGCAGAGAGGACACGCCGCGCGCCGAGGACACTAAAATTACTACCAATTTAGTAGCGAATTATCAGCGTTCTTGAACCGTTTCTTGCTGCGAAGAGCCTCGAACGGTCGACGCTACGAACCGATTGGCAGGCTGGCAGAAATAGGCGAGGTAGGTGAAAAATAGAACAGATCGTTCTACGCAGTACGATTGAACGGCAATTGGCATGCAAACCACGGCAGCATTATTAACGGCGAGCCTTGCATGTCTTCGTTGGGCTCTATTTTTCAAACGCCACTGCTGTTGCTGCTCTCTGTTTTGCGCTGCTCGTTGTAAGCTGCAGCTCATTTTCCTCGCTAGGTTTTTCCCAGTTTGCCAATACGCGCTTCCCTCTCGTCGAAAAAGGAAAGAAACAAAAAGAATTTCGACCACCGTTGCCCGGAGCAACGCGCCCTATAGGATTTCTGCACTGAATATTTAATTTGATTTCTGTGTACAGACGATGAAAACATTTCCCTTGCGCATATTTCTCCCCGCAATCTCCACCCAGCATCCCCCCACTTTCCCACCCGTTCGAGTTTCCACATTGCTGCAGTATCTTCTCGCACCCGCACGCGCATCGTCTTTATTGGTGGCGTACATAAGCGGCCATTTTTGCCTGGCGGGCTTGCTTGCGAGCAGCATCGGCAGCAGCAGCAGCGGGAGCAACATCGGCAGCATATTTCGCCCACCATATCGCATTGTCCAACATCATCATCCATCCTGCGGTGGTGGTTCCCGTGCATGCCTTGCCTTTGGGAGAGATTGGCTGTACACGCTGTACCTGTTTACGGTTCAGGATTCGGTATTCTATTTCTCTCTCTCTCTCTCTCCCTTTTTGTTGCTTTCTTAGTATGTGCCGTGCGTTGTTTGTTTTGCACGACGCCATCGCCTGCCCATCAGCCCCATTTCCCCATAGCCCCAAAGTCCTGCTGTAAGGGAACGATGATACGCATACCAACGTGTGTGTGTGTGTGTGTGTGCAACGTGAAGCAAAAGGAAAAGCACACACCGACACACACGAGGGCATACACGTACACCAACACCGAAAAGGGCGTATATGCATGCCTACCGGCAACGTTACACGCATACGAGCGAGAGAAAAAGGAGGCTGACACATGGAATAGCAACAACAAAAAAAACAGGCCGAGGATGCGTTCCGGAATCAAAATCCTGGCACCGATCCATTCCACCCCAAACGTAAGGGGTGAAAAATACGCATCCAAAAGGGGGAGCAGAGGGTTTAACGGGGTAAAGAACATTCGAATCTGTGGGCTATAGCTATCGACGATCGTAAATATAAGGGCCAGGAGAGCGGGAAAGAAGCGAACAACCAAACAAAACAAAACTAGGCCCCAACGCAATGATATTTGTCGTTTTACGACGGTTTTCTGTTCGAGATTGGAAGAGTTGCTGTTTTGTTTGTTGTTGAGTTGATGGGACAGTGGAAAACAGAAAAATTGAGTAGGTTTTTTGGACTACAGTGAAGTGTTGCGGACGTTTGCACATTAATTTTCAGTATAATTGTATTACTTTTTTAGTTGTTATACATTTTGAGTTAAAATTTTACTTTTTGTTTGCAAATTTTAATAATATTGTGTTTTTCTACGATTTAATAATATTTTTAAATAGAATAAGGACTTTTACATATAAGCCCATTACACAATTGTAACTTATATTACTTTTTTGTCATTACCAAAACAACGTATTTTTTAGCTTTTTCTTTCATAATTTGTGTTTCTTTCTTCACTGAATCAATGTAATTCGATACGATCGAATTTCTGTGTAGTATTTGTTTCTACCTATTTCTTTTACAACATCAGTAACATCACACATATTTTTTTGTTATAATGTATTAGTTTCGATTTTTTCTATTTTTTATGTTTTATTTATCATTTTGTTTTTCTTTCTTGTTGTTTCTTGCTTTTTACTCTTTTGTCCAGACGCTTTTGATTTATGTATTTTGTTCTGTGATATTTTGCAAATACATTTGATTTTTTTTTTTTTTTCTCGATAGTAGTTAATAATTTAACGTAAACCAATTTTTGAGTACATTCTCCTTTTGCGTAAGTTTATTGTTTTAAAATTTGGTTTTTATTTCATCAGCTTCTTACTCTCTTTTTAAATCTTGTTTGTGTTTTTCGTACTGTCGATCTCGAAGGTAGTAGCTAACTAATTGTAACATCAGTAACTACTTTTAATTGTGTATGAAATTATTCTGCCTACAATCTTAAATCGGTTGAGAGATTGCGCCAGCACTGTACTCTGAAAATTCGGTTCACCAAAAATTTCCCATCAATTGGAACACCAGACAGAAATGAATTTCAAACTGTTTTTCCTTTTTTTTTTTAAGATCTGATTTCCATAAAAAAAACCCCTGAGTGCGTTTTTTCCATTCACGATTCACTTTTCCTGCTGGCAGCCAAGTCGCCTGGGGGCATTCGTGGATTTTGTTTTTACTGATGTATGCCCGGTTGCCAGTTTGCGTATATCGTTGACGAATTTCTGCGCTTCCGAAACACCGGCAACGTCATCCGTGATTTTGCGAAATTTCCGCGACTACATGAAGCGAATGTGTTACGGTGCTGACAAACTGTAGGAGACTTTTTTTGAGTTTGTTTTTGCTTTACTGAGCTTTTTTGGCCGGTAGCAAAAGTATTTTAGTTCAATCAGTTTTGAGCATGTTTGACTACGATGTATGGGCGACGGATATTGACGAAATGATGGATGGGGTTTGCTGTATTTTAACGATGTGATGGTTCTTGTTCTATTTTAATGTGAAATCAACAACTGGGGATGGAAATGTACATGTGCATTGTTTGGGATCAAAATCACATTTGAAACTAATTTTAGAAGAAATTGGAGAGTGAGATTCCCATTTGAAAGACATGTAAAATGCATGATGGAACTGGAAAGTGTAGCATTTAAAGATCTTAGAAAACATTATCTTCTAATCATCTTAAAAAAGTCTGGTTCACTGTTAAATGAGTAGCAAGCCTTATAACAAAAGGAAACTAGAAAATAAAATCATGAAAACTTAAATAACAGTATCAAACACTAAGTATAACTCTTAGTAAAACTGTTTAACTTCATAATTAAAGTTATAATCAACAAAAAAAAAAGATTTTAACTACGCATGAGAACATGTTAATGTTAACTTAACATGTTAAGTAAATGACACAATACTTCAATGAATAAATGTAACCATTGCCTTACTGAACAAGCGGTCTTTGTGCATTCCAATCAATTTCAATCTCCGGCTCCGGCTCAATTCCGCATTTACCACAGAAGCTTCCCCGAACTTGTATAGTTTTCCGCAAAGTGTTCTCATATGGTGTGAAAATAAGCTCGATAGCAATTTCCACCGCACTTCCGCATCCACGCAAAACCCGTCCAATTCCAACACGCTCACGCTTAGTGAGCTAGAAAGTTCTTAGAATTCGCACCGAACGCGCCCACCGTAACCTAGTTCCCTTCCCTCCGGAGAGGAGAACCGGAGGGAACCGTCGTTTGGCGACGGATCGGATTCATCGGTTTTCCGGCCATTTGCCGGGCCCGGGAACGCTAAAGTAGAGATATATGTTAGAAAACAGCCCGAAGGCGGGTACTTTGTATTTTATGTTGCCCTTCACTCGTCCGGGTATTATGCACGGGATGCTTACACACATGTACCAGCCAGCAGCAGCAGCAGCAGGAGCAGCATCCGTCGCCAATGTCCGCATATGTTTCCTTCTCTGTTCGGATTCTTCCATCCTTCTCTCACAACTGTCTCTACAGCAAAAAAAAAAAAACAATCGTTGCGCACATTTTGTGGCCGCCCTTCTCGGTGTGTTTTCCCCCGGCAATGAACACCCGGCCTGTGTGAGGAAGCACACTGGAGTAATCCTGGATCCCTTCTGTCACTCCCCGCTACTTGCGTCGTTTCGTTTTTTTATTTATTTATCTGCAGATCCTTGGTTAGAACGGTTCAGAGCCATATCGTAGACGAGATTCGCCGTCGTTGTTGCTGTGTGTGTCGTCATCATTTGGCAGAATACTCCACCATCTTGGAGGGCGCCGAACTGTTTCAGAGCAGCATCACACATACACAAACACACATACACTATCACGTTGGTAGCATGAGCAAAAGGCGATACAGCAGCACACGTACACGTGCACGGTGTTTGTATTTGGGGGCCGTCTCCTATGCCTGCACGATGTCCTTTGTTTCCGAAATCGGTTCGGCAACATTTTGTGCCGTAACGACCATGACACCTAGAAGTATCGAATTTTGTCGTCAAGCGTTTTCTTTCCGTTTTTGTTTTGTCATGTTCGCTATGGATGCGGGCAGCAGGGCCACGGACATCCTTGGGTGCGTGCGTAGGACACGATGAAAACGTACCGTACAGGGCTTTCATGTCGTTCTAACGAACATTTTCATAAATAGATATCCGTTTTCGATGTAACTGGTACTATCAGAACATTGAAAGTATTTGTTTCTCCCCCGGATCGTACTCTTATTGGATCTTGCCCTTTGGAGTGGTTTCCTAAACTGTACGAAGAAAATTCCTTCACCTCGTACTCGATTCTAGGAATTTTGCGTGTCTTCGAGGAGCCACAGTGTGTTTCTACCAAATTTAGAACGAGCATGGGGAAATCGCTTTTTATAATTCTTCAAACATATTTGATACACTTTCTTGGAATCTGCATACCTCGATAAAAGCGACGGAGAAGGTAATATTAAAAATAACCTGCCACACCACACCAGGATATAAAGTTTTGTGTGAGTTTGTTGAACCATTTCTTCCCAGAAAGAAATTACTATTAAAAATAATAACACATGGACGATGTTTCCAAGAGCAGCATTAAGGTCGGGTTTGATTTTCCCAAGAATTTTTAATAATTGAAGATGTTGGCTTTCTTCTCGAAAATATAGGCAGTTTATAGAAAACCTGAAACATTGGAGTCCATTTAATGATCTCGCTCGAATCCATTCGCTACCCTAAACATGTGTCCCGTGGAAAATGTGTCCCATAGACGTAAAAAAGGTACATAAAAATCTTTTCACCCGCAAGAAGGTTATTGGTTGTTTTTTTGGGGTAATTTTTGACAGCTGTCAGTTTTTTACTGCCCTTTGTTTGTGCCCTAACTCGTGCCCCTTGCTTGCTTTCCCATCTAGCATTAATGTGGTTTGGTGGGGGGCCTCTGATTCTCCCAGTAGGCGGTGCTGTTCCGATCATAAATATCATGAATAATGCCCCAATACCACCGATGGGCCTGAGTTTTCTATCCGACGTTGTCGGCTTTCCTACTGTCCTCAAGCATTTCCTTCTCCTCCTCCCCTCCTCAACACCTAGTGTGTAACGCATCGAAAATGCGCAACCAGGAAAAGCGCCGTGATTTACGCGTTCTCTAATTTACGCACGCTCTTTGTTTCGGCTCGCCGCACCGTTCGATCGGTCCCCGGGGAGATGCTTTTTGGTGCTGGTGTTTGATTTGGTCATCGATTTTCTCGTTTTCAGCCTGTCGGAGAACGTACACATGCGGGCGGGCGGGCGGCGGATGCTTCCATTGGTTTGTCGGTGTAAAAAGAGCCCGGAGGCCATATTGCCTGCCTCCTGTGTTGCTGTGGCCACTGCTGCTGCTGCTGCTGCTGCTCTGTTGCTGGGTGTAAATATTCTGCCAAAAACCGTGTGCGTCGAGGCAAGGGAAGCTGTGACGGTTGTCGTTTAGTTTAATGTTTCGCAATAACAATGATAATATGGGCTTGGTGGGATGGTATGTCGCGGCAAAGCTCTGTCCGCCTCGCAAAATGACAGACACGAATGAATGTGTTTTGGGGATGATTTTGCGCAAAAGTAGGACTTGGGTTGTTTTTATGGCGAACAGTGGTGACTAGAGAAGCGTGTGGAGCAGTAGGCGATGGAAGCAACATAGTGTGTAATCCTCAATGTGAACAATGCGGTCATTGGATGCGAATAGACAGAGTGAGAGAGATTGGGAGGTAAAGGAATGGTGTTTGGGGGCCTTTTATCATAACAGCGCTACGCAAAATGTGCGTTTGGTTGCATTGTGGGAACGCTTACAATTACAAGTAGGGCATATTTTCATACATCTACAACATACAAATAATTTTTGAGTTTTTGTTAGTAAAGGTTTTTATGCGTAAAGTTAAAGGATAATCAGTTGTGAACCTGGTGAAAGTGAAAATATGCTTTTGGATTGTTGATTTCACGGTTTAACAATAAAAAAAAACCTGTATTGTATGTAAATACCGAATACCAAGGAGTATTTGTGCCATTTTTATTATGTAGTTAATTTGGCCCGGTTGTGCAAGATAATTTTAGGAAATTTTATAGCTTTAGGACGCGTGTAAAGGATTTTTCAAATTACAACGCCAACTTGGTCCTGGTGACTTTTAATAGACACATCAAGAGAAACTGATTCAGAACACATACGGGTCCTGTGACTGATTCCGAACGCATGTCGATCCTGGAACAGATCTTATACTGATGAAGGAACTTATACCAATCCCATCCTAATTGAGTTAGACTCTATACCGGTACTGGAATTGATCCCAAACACATACTGGTCCGTGAACAAATTAAGATTCCATATTGGTCCTGAAACAGATCCTGACCCCATTTCAATCTCTGATACTACTCCTTTTTCAATTCGGCCCCAAAAATAGTACCTACATCTGTCTTAGTCATGGAAGTATACAGTACAGTGGTTTTCCTTTTATTGCATTGGGAAGTCCCGCAGTATTGTATTCAAGTCGGACACTTCGGATAAAGCCCGTCCTGGGTTCAATCTTCGCATGGTTCGTCGCCCTAAGCAAGAATTGACGATCCAGCTGCGTGGTCATTTTAATAAGTCTCGAAAGCCTTTATAGGCCAGCATGACCCATTACCACTTAAAGAAGGATATTTGTTGCAGTAACTTTTTTATAAAAATGTTTTCGCAACATTTCCATAAATCCGGACCTACAATGGCGGCCACCTAAAGTACGATACCTATATTCTGACTTTGAGGCTTCCTGAACAGTTTCTGGAAAACTTTCCTTACATGTTGTGGATGACATTCTTTAGCTATGTTTCAGCTTCCTTTGGAAAGTAACACTGATCAGCCTTTTCTAGAATTTTAGTATAGAGATTTATTCCGGGATAATAAAGATAGATCATAAAGAGGAATTAAGCTTAGAATTGGATGCACAAATTAAGACACGACATGATAATTTATAAAACCAATTCTAAAATAAGGTTCCTACTGAACATATTAATAGAAATCATTCCTAAAAATGTCTTGTTTAAGCCAGCTGAACTTTCTGTCCTTTCCTTTACTCATAGTGCGTTCCGTGAAAATGGTCCATCAAATCTATGATGCTTCCCCATAGCTCAAACAACCTCTTTCCCGTGTCTAGTTGTACGCAAACACATCGCCATCGCCCAGTAGAGGCACACTGCAGATACTCGATTACATTGTGGGAATGCTGCAAAACAACGATTTATGCTTATGCTTCCGTTGTTAGCTGGAATGTATTTTTTTGTTTTTTGTTTTTTTTTTTACTATGGTCGTTACATGAATATTTCCCCGCCGTGTGTGTGTGGTTCTGCAAAAGCACAAGCGCGTATCTTTTGGTTTGGTGTGTATGTGTGTGGACACATACCCACCAGCATCACAAATCATAGTAGCCCACCGGAGATGAGGGGATGAGGTGTTCTGTACGAGCAAGCACTCGCACGTAAAATGTTCTCGTAAGCTAGAGGCTCCCGTTGCCCCGGGGATGTATGTTGATGTATGTTGAGCGGTTGGGAGAGTGGGGTGAGTTGTGATGCGTTTTCTAGACCGAGGAATGATACCAGCGAATGTGTTTTTTTTTTGTTTATTCACGAAATTTGCCCCAGAATGAGGTTGGAGGTTATGTAAAAAATGTGCCAACCCTAATCTGGGCCCGATTTATTGGTAAACCAGGCAGTGGTACGACACTGACGTCCGATGGATCGGGTATCATTTTGCACCCGAGGATATGTGAAATATATGTTAGAAAAGCCACTAAAACGTCCATATCATACATGAAGTCATTTATTTATACGAGCATGTAAAATCTCGTTTTACGAGTACTGTTTTTATGAAAAACGGATCTTTTGAGAGAGTGTTTAACTTAAAATATACAACAATTCGGAATGGTGTTACATGGTCGAAGGTTTGGAATTTAATTTAAGTTTATTTTGTTTTAAGCCCGTTTCAATTTGAACAAAAGGCTCATTGAGCTATATTTTAACTCATATAACAAATGTAACAATGGTTTTATAAAAATTTAAGCTTGATTCTAACCATTGGTTTTCTCCCATTAAAACTCCTGCACAGCATAAGTTGTGTTTTGCAAAGATGCAATTATATCGAAACCATCATATTTTGTGCCCGAAAACGTATAATGAAAGCCTTATTACATTATTTCATTCAATTAGCTAATCATATCCATTTGGGCGATTAGGACGGTGTACCAGCCATCGGAGGCACATTGTGCTGCCACAAATCCGATGGCTTGGAAACGCGAAAGACACATGATTTTAATTTGATTGAATATTCTACACCGTTCTACACCGGGGCCGGAAAATTCTCATAATCTGAACACACACACACACACACACACGATCGCTGGCTTCACACACAAGAAGAGGCTCAGCAGCAACAGCAGCTTTGGCTAAAAAAGGATCCATCGCTCGAGGACATCACATCGCCGCACTGTGCCAACACGGATGAGCTGCACTGTTTGTGCAGAAGCTCAGCAACGCACGAACGCACTCCGCACAGCCAGAAAATCAGCCAGAAATGATAGTTCAGTGTAATAATGAACGAATGAAAAAAAAAACCCTCCCCGAACACATCAAAAATGAAGGGCCTCGCACCGATGATGCATGCACTGATGCGGATTTGATTCAGTATTAATTCCAGCCTTGCTTGCTTGCTTGCCGGAAAGCTGCAAAAGCGATGAAGCAAGCGGGTGGAAGCGAACGGGAAGAGCAAACAAACCCGGACGAGACCTAATCTTTTCCCAAAACCCGACCCCTGTGTGACCCCTTTGCTTTGGATTGAGCCTTGCTTGGCAGCTTGTTGTGCAGCAAAATGGAAACAAACCCATATGGGCTAATAATGGTGAAGTGGTGTTCAAAGGATTAGTGCCACTTGGGACAGAGGGACATGCACAGTGCTTTGCGTGCGGTGCGACATTAATCGGTGGCAATTAATTAGAATATGTTGCACAATGGCATACACGGACTAAAGCGCACACACAAAAAAGTGCTTCCCTTTTAGAGAAGGACGAATGTTTACAAACTTTTATCAACAACTCATGCGTATTTCCGCTCCTTTCAACACCATCTGTGATCTGTCCTTCTTAGGATACGCTTATCCACCCTTGCTGCTGCGGTTCGTCGCTTACCGAGAGTCGTTCTAAAAAGATTCTTGCAATCAGTCGAAAATAAAAGCGAAAGTAAATAAACATCGTCCTATTTTCAGGAAGGGTCCCTGATTCTGATTTTTGATCAATTTAAAACAGATACATCTATTGATTTGAGGCACAAGATTTCACTCCCAAAACGTCTCGGCAACGCATCTCCACAGGTCGGTGAGCGAGTCGGGGTAGAGATTGTTGGGTTTCGCGACGGTACAAGAATGGGAAAGCGAAAAGAAATGAAGTGATCAAAGATTCAATTTACATTTCAAATGTGAATTTTTCTTTCGTTTTCCCCCGCGGTTGTTGCCGGACGTTGCCAACTGGAGTTCCCCTGCCTGCAGCCTGATGTCGTTTCGTAACGGTCGGTGTTGAACGATTTTTTTAGTTTAGATTTTGGGAGTGTATATGTATTTTTGTTCGCTTTTATCGTGATTTATGATAATGATCAAAATACCCTGCGGTGCTGCTTTCCCGTTGTTACTTTGCTGAAAACAATCTGTAATTTTCTCATATTAAAAAGTCATAAAGTGCAACTCCACAAACGCCCCCATGTACAGTGCGGGGCGTAAAATATGAAGCACCTTTGAGTTAATTTTTTTTATATTGTTTTTGAGTTACTATAAGGTTCGTCCGCTTTAAGTATAGGTGTTGGGTTGTCGTCAATAATTGATTTTATTTTCGTGGATCTTTTGGCTTTCTTTTCTACAATTAAGAATTTTGCTACGATGGATGTAACATTGTAATTGTAACCACCAAACGTGGTAAGTTTTGTTATAAAAAGTGTGTATAAAAAAGTTAAAAAAATAAAAAAAATTAACAAATAAATATATGAGTAATTTATAACTCAACCAATCAACAAACAAATAAATAACTATTTCAATAAATAGATATATAAAATAGAAAATAAATATATCAATAAATTTATAA
>KB666621.1:1091134-1129696 GCA_000349065.1 Anopheles quadriannulatus | reverse complement strand
GCCAGGGACCGAGCATCCTGGGGAATTGTTGTTGACCGGGCCATGTCGCATCGACGTGCTCTATTGTGAGCAGGCCAACAAGAGAGAGAGAGAGAGACAGAGAGACTCCTGATGATTCCGAAGCTGGTTCCAAAAGTTTTGGAACATAATAGGGGTTGACTCCTGTTCTTCTTTTTGCCAACTCTTTCCAACTTTCCAACTTTCGCCATCACTGCAGCTATTATGCTAAGATTTTTATTTGGTTCTATGTTTAAGTAACACAGTTTTAAAATTTTATTCAACAAATTATTTTGTGCTTTTCATGCTTTTTTATGATTTGTCCCAACCTTTTACTATTTGGACCGACCTTTTACTATTTGAAAGATAGAAGGTTACCATTATGTTCCACTTATGAATTGCTCTGTTTTACTTATCACCTTACAAAACGATTAACTGTCGCCTGAACCTATAAGTAACAGCAATCAACCCAGTTACAACCACACCCACCCAACCTGCTTAACAGATCCATGCGAAAGACTAAACATTATGATGCTTACCCCGCGTACTTAAGCGACCTTATCGGCGGGTGCACGTGCGGCTCTCCCTCATTAGCTGTTGGTAATTTATTCCGCAAACCCCGTATCACCACATTGCGGCATATTGCGGGTTGAAGCAAGTGTCGCTCGGTGCCATCGACACAAAGGCGCGCGATTTCTTAGCGCCACTTTTTTCCCATGGGACGGACCGAACCGCCTGGCACGGATCGCGATGCGCTGCTAAAATGCATACATAATCCCATCAGCGGTCTCGCGACCGCGCTTATCTCGCAGTCAGACCCTCCGTTTACTTCCCGGCCCAGTGCGGGTCGGTATTTGCATGTGTCCCGGCGGTGCTGCAAGATGTAACGATATCATAATCAAATTATGAGGATTATCATTAGTCGCGCTCGGTTGCATTGCTTTATCGTGCCAAGGAGCCGTACCCACCGAAGGCAACCATAAAATGGGCTTATGAATGCAAATTATTGCCCAGCGATACATACACGTATCGTATCGCTTCTCTCAATGCTGGATGCCCCGGAAGCAGGTCCGAAACGTTCGCAGCCGAAAACCGCGTCGCTCGTCGAGCGCTGGTGCTGGGAATATTCCCAACCGAACGGCCTGCATCATTAGCGCTAACTACCGGAGAATAACTAATTGGATCATCGGCACCACTCTTCGGCAATTGGGCATTGGGAGATGGGTAACACTGGCGAGCATCCTTGCCCGGCTCTACGCTTGGTTCAAAAATTATTACGCCTCACTGCGGCCTCGCCAACAAAGGCCTTGCCGGTCTGGAAGAAAGTGAGCAAGTACTTAGGCTGCAATAGAAAAGAAATGCAAACGCATACCAATGGAATGGAAGAAATTTCACGCTCCTTATGGTGGGATCGGTCGAGGGCGTAAGGATTAACCTTGCTCGAGAGGACGAGCGATCCGTTCTAATCCTTTCCACAAACAGCTTTAGTCTGAACGTTTTTCGGATACCGCCAAATGGCAGTCTCGGCATGCCGTGCCGAGTTTATATGTGTGTGTGTTTGTGCACAGGTTTATGGTGCCTTTTCGCCCAAGACGCATCCCAGTGTGGGTGAGAAAATGGAAAGTGAAGGATAATCCAATTTCGATCGTACACAAACATATCCTTTTTTCCGGCTTTCCCCCGTGTGCTTTCTCCGGGGTCTGCCTGCACTGTCGATGTGAAAACCGACCGACAGCGGCTACACAAACCGGTACCTAATCTAATAACGTCTCCAACAAACGATGAGAATGACGATGACGAGTCCAATTGCTCGCATGGCTGGCGCATGTATGAGACTAGGGAAGGAAATTTTCTGGAACGTTGAATTTCTTCGTTTTTGGGGGGAAGTATATTGAATTGATTGTTAGTACGATATGGGAAATAACAAATGCGATAAGCGAAAAATTATTAGAATCAATTTTTGAAGATTTTGCGTTTACAGTGTTATGAAGAATTTAAAAAAGTAAGTTATGTAACATTTATTTTTACTCATTATGTAAAAAATCTTCTTACTGTTCAGAGCAATGAATATTTGGTTTAAAGATAGAATACAGTCTGTTCCCGAGTTACGCGGTTTCTGCGTTCCCAACGAATCCGCGTAACTCGAATATCCGCGTAAGTCGAATTTCACATTTTTTTTACTAAATTCTATTGATTACTCCGAGTTTTTGATTTAATGTAGTACTTTTATACACTTTATCATTTATTTGTTATGATTCGTGCAGAAAATTCTAATATTTCTGGCTTTTGAGCGGTTTCAATTTGTTAGCAAAAATGCAATTTATACCGATCTTGAAGCAAATTTTATTGATTTGACATTTAATCTGTCAAATTTAGAAAACCGCGTATCTCCGAATCCGCGTATGTCGAGAACCGTGTAACTCGGGAACAGACTGCACATTAATAAGTGTGATGTATTCAATACATAGAAACATTGAACAGTTGATTAATGGTTTTAAAGTATGTTTCATGTTTTAATGCATAACTCATTTGAGCTATGAACTCCGCAGTGAACGTTAGAGGAAAATTAATTCTGAGTCTTTTCTTACCATCGGTAATGGTCCATTGATTTCAAATATTAATATTGTGCACTACGTGGCTTAACAAAATGTCCATTTTTAATTTAAAACTCAAACGGTCACAACGGATAGTTCCAAGCCTAACGTAGACAAAGGTTTGTATTTTTAATTGTTTTTAAAGAAATCAAGAATTATAGCAGCAACAAGCACAAATATGAAATCATGATGATGATTGCGGTTTGATTTTTAAAATATTTATTTAATTTTCTATTTATTTAATTTGATTTTCAATATTATTTGAGCCATCGTTGAATATTTTACTCAGAAAAAAAACTGTGCTATAAAATAACGGCTAATTTGAAATGTATCGTGTTCTGTCACTGTTTCTCGTTTATCCGTGATTACGGATAACCCGATAGCGGTTACTAGCGGACCCAATCAGCATGCTATAAAGGATAGAGTGATATCAAAATTCAATTTATACGTCGATACCCTATCTTCCAAATTGTATATTGCAAGAAAAGAAAAACAACAAAATGATTATTAAAAAGCGATATCTATTGTGCAACTCAGACATCCTCCAAAGCTTTGTATTACTCATAGCATGGACCTTATTTTTTAGAGTTTTTTAAGCTGATTGGATGTTGCTTAGGATTTGCTTTGTTTTGGGGGGGGGTTTGTTTTGAAAATGAGTCTGATGTGTTTTTTTTTTAATATACATTCCAAGCGCCACAGAATAAGCTTAAACGACTGGAAAATCAAATATCCATAGAAAAAAATGAAAGCTTTTCAGCTTCACTTGTTTGCTCAATAGATGGCGTATTATAACTCATCATTATATTGCTATCCTTTTCTTGCAATGTGTTTCGACAAGTTTCATCTTATGACCTATATAGCCTTCTAACTTTGCGAGTAAAAATCTATTTGAATGGTCGTGTGGTCAGATACGTGGATATCAACACCAATAACTATTACTCAAATCTTACTAGCTTCAGTGCTGGTGGTTTCCGTTGAAGTTTAGTATTTAAAAAATCGTATCGCCGTTCTATTTCTAGCGATGCATAACTTCAATGCGAAACCATACAACAGTACAGAGGGATTGAGAAAGCTCTCCTCCAAGCGAAGAAGCTCCACTGGTTGGATATCCCACAAACAGATGGCGCCGCCAGCTTTTTGCTATTTTTAGAATGCAAAAGTCGTTTGCCGTCTGCTAAACGAAGTCTTTCTATATTCCTTTTAGGTTGAAAGTTTGAGTCGTTTAGAACCCGTTTGGTGGTCGTTTAGTGGATTTGTGGCAGTTGGGATTATCGCACAGCATGAATTGGATTTTTTTACAATGATAGATGTATGTACAAAGTCATTGTTAGCTGTATATAACATGAAAATTGAAATCATTTTTACTTATTTCATTACAAATTATACTTTACGCATAGTTTTTTTTTGCGTAAAAACACTCATAAAACAAAAGAAAACAAACAATTATTTCATCTCGGTGAGTTGTGAACAGCAAAGCTTTCTCACTCGTGCCATAGCGCAGTGTAAACACCGCTGAGTATGCCGTTTTGTTCATTGGGTAGTCCAATGTTTAGCTACAGCTGACATTTGCTTGTTGACGTTTGTTTCTGGAGCTAAATTTCAAAGCCGCGCAAGCAACGCGCGAAAAATAACGAAAAAGTAAAGTTTGTGTGTTGATGATAGTTTCTGTTATTTTGCCATTGAGTTGCAATTGGAACCGCAAAACTCTCAGTGCGTTCAAACCAACAGTCCACCATGTCTACATCGATCGTCGGGAAGATAGCGTCCGTGTCGTTGCAGAACTTTGTGTATGTTTATCTTCTCGAATGGCCGCTGTAATTGCTTCGAAAGTGTGCGTTCTAATCTTCATAATCCATTTCAGCACATACGATTCGGTGGTGCTGTACCCGGAGGAGTATTTGAACATAATTCTTGGCCCAAACGGAACCGGCAAATCAGCCATTGTGGCCGGCATCGTGCTCGGGATGGGTGGCAACTGCAAGCTGCTCTCCAGATGTGATAACGTAATACATATAGCCAGCGTAAGGCACTTGAAAGGTTGTTTATGGATGTGCATTTCCCATTGCAGATCGACAGCTACATCAAGAACGGGAAGGACAGCGCCACGATCCGGATTTCGATCTACCGCAACAACCAGCGAGCCGTCCGGTGGTTTAGCCGGTCGTTCGATCACAGCGCCAAGAGCACGTTCGAGATCGACAACCAAACCGTGTCCCAGCAGGCGTACCTGCAGCAGATCCGTGCCTTCAACATTCAGGTGGACAATCTGTGCCAGTTTCTCCCGCAGGACCGGGTGCAGGACTTTACCAAGATGAATCCGCGCGAACTGCTGCTCAATACGCAGTCGTCCGTGTGTACGGCCGAGGTGCAGCAATGGTTCGAGGAGCTGAAGGAGAAGCGTTCGCTGCAGGAAAAGAGCACCAACCAGGGCGCGGAAGGTACTGCCCGGGTGCGCGAACTGGAAGCCCGGCTGGAGGCCCTGGAGGCACAGCTGCAGTCGATGCGGGCACGCGAAGAGTTCCAGCAGCAGATTCACGTGTGCATGGCCCGGAAGGCTTGGTTGGAGTACGAGGAGCTGTTTTTGCTATACTCGGCCACGCTGAAGGACCTAAAGCTGGCAAAGAAGTGAGTCATCAGCAGCCCAACATCCGTAACATTAGTTTTCTCACCGATTCCATCGTTTGCCCACCACATTTACAGATGCACCGAAGAGAAGGAACAACAGTACAATCAGTTCAAGCAGGAAATGGAAGCAATACTGGCCCGCAAGAAGGAGCTGGAAACGTCGAAAGCGAAACAGGTGGCGATCGGCCAGCGCAGCACGGACGAAATCAACAGTCTGGAGGAAAAGACGGAACGGCTGGAAGATGCCATCAGCAAGCAGAAGCGCGAGCTGATGGACGCACTCGCCAAGGCAGACGAGCGAAAGACCGAGCTGGACGAGGCCAAGGTCATGCTGGCCGCCTTCGTGCAGGACTGTGCCGATTCCGCGACCGCGCTCGGGTCGGAGGACCAGGTGCGGCAGGAGATTTCCGCGCTGGATGGGAAGGAGGCCAAAATTCGGGCCGATAACGATTTGCTGATGGGGCGGCGGCAGGAGCTGAACCAAAAGATCGACACGGAGCTGAAGCCGGAGATGATGAGCATCGAGCGCAGCATCGAAACGATCGAAAACGTGGCCAGCAACAAGCTGCGCATCCTGCAGACACGCTTCGAGGGCACGTACAAGGCGGTGCTGTGGTTGCGCGAGCACAAGCACCTCTTCCAGGGGAAGATCTACGAACCGATGATACTGGAGCTGAATGTGCCGGCGCTGGAGAATGTGCAGTTTCTGGAGAATACGATCGGCGTGCGCGACCTGATCGCGTTTACGTGCGAAAGCACGCAGGACATGAATCTGTTCCTGCGCAAAACGCGCGAGGAGCTGCGTATCGAGGGCGTGAACGCGATCCAGAGCGATCCGGCGGACAAGCTGCACTACACCGCCCGGCATCCGATCGGCAGTCTGAAGCGCTTCGGCTTCCACACCTACCTGATCGACATGGTGCAGGGCCCGTACCCGGTGCTGAACGGGCTGTGCAAGCTGTACGGGCTGCACAACATACCGGTCGGTGGGGCCGACTCGGCCAAGTACGTGTCCGCCCTGCCGGACGAGATCGGGCTGTTCTTCACGCCGTCGCACCGCTTCCAGGTGTCGAAATCGCGCTACACGGGCGAAAAATCAACGCGCAGCGATGCGCTGCGCACGCTGAACCTGCTGAACCGCTCGACGGATCACGCGCTGCTGGCGCAGAAGCGCCAGGAGCACCAGCGGCTCGTGCGCGAGTGTGACAAGATCCGCAACCAGCGGGGCCAGATCGAGAACAGCATCAAGGAGCTGCAGGAGCGCTGCGCGGGGCTGCGCGAGCAGAAGCGCGACCTGCAGGAGCAGCTGTCCAAGTACCAGCAGACGAAGATGAAAGTGAAGCGGCAGGAGCAAAAGTGTAAGGAGCTGACCGCCCGGCTGGTGAACGTGGACGAGGAGAAGGTCAAGTTTGAGCGGTCCTGCCACACCATCATCGAACAGCTGCTGGACCAGCAGCGGCGGAAAGTGGCGGCGCTGGAGCGGTACGCAGCTGCCAGCCGGGAGTACGATCTGCTCGAGCAGCGGATACGCCTGTTCGAGGAGCGAAACAACGATCGGGAGGCAAACTTTCGGCTGCTGGAGGACGCATACCAGTCGGCTAAGAAGACGCTCGCCAACGTAGAGAAAAAGCTAGCCGAGGTGAAGGAAAAATCGTCCGACAAAAACAGCACGGCCCGGGCACTGTGCGCAAACAAAACGCCAGACAAGCCGGACTTCCCGTACAAGAAAGAGTTTACCGAGCTACCCGACACGATCGAGCTGGTTGATGCGCATCTGGAGGAGCTGCGCGTTCGGTTCGAGTGTCTGCCGCAGGCGAACGAGTCGGTCGCCGACGAGTACGCCCAGAAGAAGCGTCAGCTGGAGCAGTTGCGGGCGGGCGTAGCGTGCTCCGAGCAGACGGTGGCCACTTTGGAGCAGCAGATGGCGGCACTGCACGACCGCTGGTACCCCGAGATACAGAGCGTGGTGCAGTGCATTAACGGGAAGTTTTCCCACTTCATGAGCTCGATGGGCTTCGCCGGGGAGGTGGAGCTGATCCGACAGGGAGAGGTAGGTCGACAGGTTTCGGCAGTGAAAGGTTATTTCATGTTTATTAAACGCAAATTTCCGTTTTTTTCTGCAGCGCGACTACGACGAGTACGGCATCCGCATCTACGTGAAGTATCGCAACGAGGAGAAGCTAAGCGCGCTCGATCGGAAGCTACAGTCCGGGGGGGAGCGTGCGGTGGCCATCGCGATCTACACCCTCTCGCTGCAGCACATGACGCAGGTACCGTTCCGGTGTGTGGACGAGATCAACCAAGGAATGGATCCGACGAACGAGCGGAAGGTGTTCAACATGCTGGTGGAGGAAACGTGCCGCACCGGGCAGTCGCAGTACTTTTTCGTCACGCCCAAGCTGCTGCCGCGGCTCAAGTGCAACGCCAAGATGAACGTGATCGTCGTGCACAATGGGAAGTACATCGCGAATCCGGATGTGTTCATACCGGATGTGAAGCCGTGACGGGGGTCAGACTGTGCCGACAAATTTTTGGATGTGTAGACACAAACAAACGTTTAAAATGTAAGTAAGAACACGGACTAGGGTTACTAGAAAGCGTAATTTTTCTTTCGTTTCCTTTATGCTTTTCGAAGAACAAGTTGCATCATAAGGCGTCTATTTCAGGTTCAAATTTAGAGATATATATTTATTATTACACTCTTGTTCCATAGTCATTGTCTCGGACAATCCATCTATTTGAGGATAAATGTTAGCGATAATACGCAGGAGTTTAGACACCTTTGTTACATGACAGATAAACATTGTTAGATCATAACGCACAGTTTTTATAGTAATGTATAATGTTCAGAATCAGTATCACATCAATTGAATCCAGCCATATCATTACCATTACAATGTTATTTAGTATTAGCATGTGCTTTATAGGTGCGACACGATACGATATATAAATCAAGTACAATCCAAGCCTAATGAACAAACTTTCACAATTTAAACGAGCACAATCATAATCCTTTGCGATTCTGAAGCTGAAAATACTTTCCGTGATTTTGCATGGTTACACTACATTCACCTTAGTATATTCGCCAAGCTCTTAAGCTAAGAATGAACGGAATAAGAATCTATGTATCTGTTTAAATCCGTCTTTTTGATTTTTGAATAATTATTAAGTTGGTTCATCGAAATCAAACGCTTTCCGTTACTCACAAACAGCGCAAAGGAAGCTTAGGAATTATGTTGCTATCTCTTAGAACCTACGTATGGGAATTACACCTGTTTCCATCTACGTTCGAATCTCGTGCCATTTGCATCGAATCGCAAACCGCCTGCTTTGAATCGCATGCCACTACGATTGAATGCGTGCAACCATGGTTGAATCGCGTTCCACTACGGTCGAATCGCGTTCCACTATGGTCGAATCATATGCCACTACGATCGAATCGTGTGCCGCTACCATTGGGTTTTTCAACATTTTTTCAGCTCCGTGGCCACGCGCTATATGGTTTGAACAACAAACCATGGTCCCTTGTTGATGGTAAAATCCTTGTTTTCAACTAATATTCGGTGTTCGTTGTTGATGGTAAAATGTATGGTTTAAACCAATATTCGTGATTTACCTATAATGAGAGAATTCCTTTTTATTAGTATTTTACTAGCTAAATGCCGTCGGTGAAGAAAGAAACAGCTTTCAAACGTAAACAAACAGTTTACTATGCTCTTGCTTTCAGAAATCCAATGGTAGCGGCACACGATTCGATCGTAGTGGCATATGATTCGACCATAGTGGAACGCGATTCGACCGTAGTGGAACGCGATTCAACCATGGTTGCACGCATTCAATCGTAGTGGCATGCGATTCAAAGCAGGCGGTTTGCGATTCGATGCAAATGGCACGAGATTCGAACGTAGATGGAAACAGGTGTATTTATTAACAATTTGTTAATTTTATGCTGTGTGTAGTACTTCACGTTCCCGAGATACAATTGATTTGGTCCAAAAAGCAATGCAGCATTTCCATTTGTTACCAACCTATATTGCCCAACAATTTCGAAAGTTTTCCATTTCCTGACGCTTGGAAGGCACGTAATGAAACTAAAAACAATGAATATAATGTTTAGTTGTGTTTTTTTTTTGTTAACATAAACATGTAAATACAGTGTCTTGTGATTTTCTAATCTCTTATCGTAAAACTTCTGCGACTTTCAAATAGTTGAGAAAAGCTAATACCTGTGGTTTACCATCCGTCGAACTCGTGCTCGATCAACGCAAGAATATGATATCATGATAATTCAAATTTAATTATAAAATTTCCCTTTAATATTATTTTTATGTTCCATTTTTGTCTTAATAATATATTTCACTTTACTACTCCATTCTTCAGTAGATTTGTTGATTATCTGCAATTATGCCGTTATCATCCCATACAATATTTTTTTTACAAAAAGTTGTCCTTTTAAAAACTGATATTTTGGATCAGGATTCCTCGGTTGGCATTGGAAGCAGCGTGAGAGAATAGGGTTGTGTTGACATGTAGTGATTATATTTCTCAAACTCAAAATAACACATGATTTCGGATGATTTTTTTAATAAGTTACTTGTACAGCCATATGCCAAGATCAAAAGGCACAGAAAAGTATTTGAAAACGGATAACAGCAGCAAACAGGTGCCTGTAGGAACAGATCGTAATTCAAAATTGGATACATTTAATTAGTTTGAACAACTCAAGTTAAAGGACTCCAATCACGCATGCCTGTTTATCTTTAGCTGGAAAAGGAAGGTACAAATAATACACATTTATCGAGGAATTTTGCTCTCGGGAAGATAGAAAGAATGTTGATAGTGATTTGATGCCAGTAAACGTTGGATGTACATATTTTTTATGACCATGCTACGCTTCCCCAGGACTTTTAATGTATTGCTTTAAAATTAATCTTGCCATTAATGCAGCCGCTGTTATCAGGTAACCTTCGCTATCGTTGCGTACCGAAACTTTCTCATCGGCATTTGCGCCACAGATCCGCGTGGTTCGAACGAAGAACCGTTCGTTCGTTCGTTCGGCCACTATCAGCTGCGTGTAGGAATTTGTCGTCCCATCATGCGGATCATGCGCAAAACCACCACTACAAGGCGACCGTGCCGCCGCGCAACAGGTTCTCCCTGGACCGCGCGAGCTGGTTTCGCGCGGGCTCAAGATAACGCGACAACCATTTGCGTACTCACACGCGACGACGACGACGACAAGCGGTCAGTACACTCCCGGTGCGAAGATTAAAAACCGTTCGATCGTCGTCGTCGTCGTCGTCGCCGTTCCGCAATCGATCGCGATCGATCGATCGCGAACTGGCTAATAGCGATCGCCAATACAAACAAGACAGGCAGCGGGCGGGCGCATACTATTTATGTCAAACGGTGCGGACAGAAGCTGGCACGATTTATAAGAACATGACACGAAAAGTCAATTAAAAAAAAAAAGAAGGAGGGAAGCCCAAACCGCCGGGGTGTCGAAAAGCGATCGTTGGTGATGGCGTTTTCATGGCTTCTTATCGCGCCCCGTAGCCCGATGTTCGATGTCACTCCCCGATCGAGATGATCGGCTGATGATAATGATGACTTTTAAGCGGGGTTTTCGATGGTGGTGGAGCAGTGCATCCGCCTCCACAACAACCCAACCCCAGGCCGCAGCACCTGTCACCCGTCGCCGACAAAACGTCCGGCAAACATCGTCCTGCGCGACACAGTGGACTGGGGCCCTGGAAGGAGCCATAAAATTAATCCTATTAGAGCAGCATGCCGCGAATGTGCCAATTATGGAGCAGATTGATTTAATTGCCAAATGATGATGATGCGTACCGCTAATGCGTCCCCGGGCCGTCATCCGGCAGCATCATCCTGCGCCGGGTAGTGCGCCGCGTAATTGCATTCGCGTCCTAATTACCGCCTCTCGCTTCAACGGTGGACAAATTACTCGTCAACGCTACCATTATCAAACTGTAGCGCCTGTTGAGCACTTAGCGCGCAAGCGCTGCTCTCCCCCCGCCTGGAGGGGTGGCATTATAATGCGGATCTCAGGTCAATAGACGTAGCATGTCCGATCGGATCGGTTCGACCCAGACGGCTGAGGAGTAAAATCGGTCGGTTGGAAAAGAAATTTTGCCCTCGGGGCGATCGGGTGAATCGGGCGCGCGATCCCCTGTTGGGGTGCGTTCGCATCCATCTTTTCTAGCTCGGATCAATCACAGTGCGGGACAAGAGGCACGACGGGGAGAGGACAGCGGGTGATTGGCTGCATGTGGAGTGGCCACCACGCATGCTAATGGATGCGGACGCCCGGAATCGTCACTTATGCGGTGCAATTAAGTGACCGGTGGCTCGTTTCGCTTCCGGTGTTACGCCGAGACGTCAGATCATGATGTCTGACATCGACATCGGCCGCTGTTGGGTTGGGGCGTCGTTGTTGGTATGATATCGGTACGAGGACACGGGGAGTGGATGGATAGCCGACGGACATGCGCCGGGCAGAGATCGAGTTATCGTCCAAAGTAAGCTGTTGATTAGAGAAAGATGTATGTTATTACGGAATTAAGATGCTGCGCTAGTGACAATTTTCTCATTTCGTGCAGTACGCTTTATCAGATATTGCTTTCAAAGGTGCTTATAATTCTTTAATGCCAGATTTTAACAGACTTACAAAGGAAATCTGTTGTTAGTGTCTTTGATAGTTGTATAGCTGGAATTTGTTTCATTCAATCCAAATCTTGTAACAGTCACTTTTGAGCTTTCGGAGCGAGTTCCAGGAATTATAGGCAATATCTACATTACAATTTGTGGAGGAGTATGTCATTCTGTTGTGTTATTCTTGTCATTATCAGTATACTGTCAGAAAAATGTATTCTTCTTTTGCCGTCTGACTAATAATGTACTCCTCTAGTGGTTCAACTTAGTGATACAGCTCCAGGAAGAGATTAAGGAACCTCAGAATCCATCATTCCAGTCCAATTACCCTGACTTGAGTCTGTAATCGAATTGAGATGACTTTTTATCAGAGAATAAAGCTCAAGGAATCTGATGAGCGAAGTGATAGCTGGGGAGCTATCAGAATGATGCTGAAGATATTCGAAACATTTTCAATGCTATTCTGAATCTCTTTTCGAAGCGTTATTTTAAATTAATCTAAATCTGTAACCTCCGTTGGGAACAGGTACATACTTGATTTATTATATAGAGCTGGTACATTAGAGTACATTACAGCTGTACGTCATTAGCAGAAGTATGAATCTGTGATGTTTTCCAATGATAAAATAAAGGATATTACCGACGAAAGTAGCAATAATGACTGTAACAACATCTACCTCATGAACTGAAAAAGAAGTACACAAGGAAATCGTTTAAACGACTTTTCCAGAATCATTATCAGGCCTCTCTTAACATTCATGAGGATTCTGTTTCGGATCACATTCTACGGGACCATAACTGCCTCTTCTCTTCTAGGCGACTTACTTACTTCTAGGCACTCCTTAACGAATTTGTCAAAGACAATAACATTGGACGTTAAATGCTAGTTTGGATGTTGGTGGCAACATGTAATTCTATAAGACTTGTGAATGATAAGATAGGCGGAGCAGAAGAGGTTCCTGGTAACTCCGATCCTTAAAAAGCACACTGGCAATGTTAACTTGACAATTAAAGATAGCAATATATATGCTAATCAGATCGATTAAACTTGCCCAACGCTGTTTTCTTGCAGTGGAGTTCTCTCGCACCATCAGCCTCCTGATTACGTTCCTGATCGATGTGCAACGGAGTGACATTGGTTCTCTCGATAAGATTCCACCGAGAAGAATCGTTTGGGTGTCAATAAAATTATTAAATTTTTAATTGATTATGTGCTCCCTCGAGGGCAGAGTTAAGGACTTACGCATCTTATCGTGTAGTTCGCTCGACAAACCAGCTCTGGAATGCCCCATGAGGTGATGTGGTTTGTCGTGTTCGTCCAGTGCGCTCCCGAGGTGGGTGAAGATAAACGTAAATGACTTCATTTATTATGTCGATAATTATACGCTTCATCATTTCGGCATCCCAATGGTATGACAGCGGCCAGCGCAAGGTTGGGCCTCAACGCAATGACACAACCGTAAGGGTGGTCTGCCGTTCACTACGCAGAAGGCGCATGTGGCGATTGCGCGAACAACTATCAGAGAAAGAGAGAAAGAGACCGTTCCCTTCGATTGAAAATAATTATTCACAAATTATCTTCGGCGGCCAGCACCGTCAACGGGAGCACTCTCAGCACACTCGGGCACAGAGTCGGGCGCGCAAATGACCGCTACCAATCACTGTCAACGCGATCCACCCGGGACGTCCTGCCGGTTTTAGTCATTCCGCAATACGCAAACCACTCGGGCTAGCGCAACGCGCAACGTGTAATGGTGTCGTTGAGTTTCGGAATCGGGCGGCATCTTTATCCGGCAGATCGGTGACCACCGGGTCCGCCGGGAAAACCGTTTGGTTCTTTTGATATCGTTTATTATGACTTGCACGGACGTTCGGTCGACCTGCTGCTGGGTGTGTTACAAATTAAACGCCAATCGGTGAACCATTTTGAGTGCTGGTGGGGTGGGCAGGTTAGCAGCACCTGTGAAATAGGAGACGGTTGCAAGAAAGCTCCAAGGAAAAGCGATCTAATCTGGGAATGATATGAAAGATTTAGGTTTTTTGTAGCCCTGGTGCATTAATTCTGTCCTTAAATGGGAGTGGAAGGCCTATTAAAAAAGGGGAGCAATGTGATTAAACAGTGCAAATGGCTTTAAGATTAAGCGTGTGCTGTCGTGTGGTGCGATTGTAATAAGCGTGTGTAGAGCTGTTAAAAATGATAATTGGAGGTCGCTCCTGAAGGGTTGATTAATTGCATTGGCTTTGTAAACCTAATCATCCAGTTTAGTTTAGTTTTTGTTGAGGTAATGCAAGATCAAACGATGTGCTCCAAAAAGGAGATTAATGATCTTTGGAGCGAGCTTTTAACAGTACTAAAAGGTTGGATGTTTGATGTTAGATCTTAATATCACTTGAGATTAGTTAGAATATCTTTGCCGATCATTTCTCACATCGTAGGCACGATGGGAAGACGGATTGGTAAAGGTTTTCGTCGGATTTGGACAGCGTCCATATCCCAGAGGCGTATGTGAGAGAGGCGTCATCCGTCGCGACAGGTTCTTTGAGGTGAACTGCTTTGAGGTGAGGCTGTAGAAAGACCGGTTGGCAGCCAGCATTCTTGCGCGCAATACAGCTTCCAGGCTATTGTCGGTTCTGACCATTGAACCGAGATAGGTGAATTCTGGGACGGCTTCAAAAGTGCGTTCAACTATCTGTACTTCACGCTTACGTAGATTTGGATTCTTTTGGATCTGTTTGGTCTTTGCCTCGTTTATCTGCAATCTGAGGTTCTCTGCCGCCTGCTCGATCCCATGGTAGGCTTCTGCTACATAGGAGAGCCGCAGACCAATGATGTCTATATCATCAGCGTATACCAGGATCTGGGTTGACTTATAGAAGATGATTCCCGTAGTCTCCACCCCCGAGTCCCGGATGGCCTTCTCTAGCGCCAAATTGAATAGATGTCAGGAAAGTATGTTCCTCTCGCTGTCGAACACCTTATTGGTGGGGCATGAGTCCGATATCCTCATGATATGCCCCAACCATCGTATTCGGCCAACCTTCGCCACCGTCAGGATCAGGATCGTGACACCACCTGCTTGCCGGAGACTCAGTTTTTACCTATATTCTACATATAATCAGACCAAAAGTCATTTAGTCTAATTACTAACGAAAAATTGATATTGAATTGATATGAATTAATTTGAAAAAGTAGAAGAAAACATTATTAAACTGTTAATTTTTTGTATTCTTTGCAATATGATTAATTTTATTGTTGTTTGTATCTGTTGTTTAACAGAAAGAGATAAGGCAAATGAAAAATGATAAAACTGAAAAGTAAATCATAGTATTTTTCTATAAAAATCATGAAAAAAACACTTCACATATGCCTTCATACAAAACAAGGAACACGAAACTTGTGTTAAATATAATGAAAAGCACCAGCAGTGAGCAATGTCTAAATCACATCATATTCCTTTTTTTGACCGCCACTGTAAGCCTTTTTGTAAAAAAACGCACACGCACTAATAACTCGATCACTCGGGCAAACGATCTGTCACACGCGATCCATTTACACAACTCTCTTTTTTTTCTAAATCCTATCGTTATCTCACAAACACAAGTATCACCATTACAGCACCGGATGGCTGGCACGCATCATTCTATCGACTACAGTTATCAGCGTACTTATTCATTTCGTCCGTCCTAGTCAGTTTTTTGTAGGACACAAAGATAAAAACGCATTTTACCTCGTCTCTTTGTGTGTACTAGTCTGTCCGTAAAGACAAAGCTAAGTGAATATGGCATTCGCGGTAAAGAAGCGCACCAACAACCGGCTGAACGAGATCGAAAAGGTAAAGTGTGTTTACTGCACTGGTTCTGTAATATGATGGTGACGTGCAACGTTTTGGGATTTCCAAGGGCATTACGAAGTGTGTTTAACTGCGAGTTGCATGGGTTAAGCATTGGTAAGCAGGTGCACTCACAATGACACTGGCAAGGAAACGTTAATGTCTCTCGAAAATCCCAACACAGTGCAGACAGGCAGAAAACCGATCTTCGGAACAGGGAAGCAAACACACACACGCACACATCGACGTCGTCGTTGTAACACATTTCCAAACAAGTTGGGACTTAGTAGGCCAGTAGCATTTATCGTACGCAGAATGGAAATCTTCTGGTCCACAAAATCCCAGTTCGATTGAAAATTTTGCTTTATACACTTCCGGGGTTCCTGTAATAGGTGTAGTGAACGATGATGTGAAACGCTTCGAAAACACAGGGAGTAGTGTGGAGGGCGTGTTGTTTTCTATCGAAAGGTGGTCGGTGAGGTCGATCGCGATTACACGCCCGCAGGGAAGCATCTGTGCAGAGGACGCGCACCGTACCGTGTACAGTACACTTACCACAAAGGTACAAGTCTTGCGTTTACGTCCTACAGTCCCAATCAACCTGTAGAGGAGTAGAATAGAAGCTGAAAATAGACACACGAGGTGGTGATCGTTTGGGTTGGTGAAATCCATGAACCATTTGGATGCGATCGGATCAACAAAACCCCTGGAATGGAGGTAATGGTGGTCGAGGCCAAAACAGTCCCCCAGGCGCCGTTGCGTCCACTTTAGTCCCGGTAGTGTTCGGGCAATTACTCAGCGTCTCGGCGGTTCACCGGGTATGCCGAATCGTTCCCGGCGGCACTCTGTACCGATAAATAATAGCAAAATCATTTGTACCGAATCTTTGCATCTGCCGGGCCCCGTGTGCTGCGCCGTTGGGTTGGGAGAAGTTGGAGCCGAAAAGTGATCGCCGTACCGGATCGTTGGGGAATGCCAGCACAGCTTCGATGGGATTTCTGCAACAACTAAAAAAGACGGAGAGAAAACCATTGATGTTAGGGAAAAACTGCACACACAAAATGATTGCTATAAATCTGGACAAAATTTATTGTCCAGCAATGGATAGAGGCGGCCGCTAGAGGGGTGTTTCGGGTTGGTTCTCCATATCGTGTTACCCCACAAAACAATCACAACCACCGCGGCCTGTATGTTTATGCGGTTACTCTTCAAACTATTCCCCTCAGGGTGGAGGGGTTTGGGATAAACAGCTAACGATCATTCTTTCAGTGTCGTTTGTTCTCTCCCCTCCCCCGCTTCTTGTCCCGAGACCGTTAAAATGTTGTGTACCATATGACTTCTGGAATGCTGCCGGCATACCGAACAACCATATATCCTTCGTTCGCATGAGGTTCGTTGCGGATCGTGCGGAAGCGTTTAAAAATTATTCGCCGTGTACGCTATACCCTAACCCCCTGTAGGCGTATGCATAAATCATCTCCTGGGAAGAATGGTTGTGCAAGAAAGCCGCGTATGGGGAGAGGTTTTGGTATTTTTATTCCCCCGCTCCACTAAACGTCACCGTTTTACGTTAATCAGAAATTAAACTCCCTCACTCCATTCCATCCCGAGGATGCTGTTGGCGGGTGTCATGTTAAAGTTAATTATGTACAAATTTGAACAATCCCTGCTTTGCCAACGGCTTCACAGCGGTGTGGTGCAAAAACGGAAGGCATGAGCAACAGTCCTCGCATTGGCGGTGTACAGTTTATTGGTTTCGGTGCTTGACGGTGCTTGACATGTCGGGCAAAAGGAGGGCGTCAAATGAACTTGTATCGTTTTCCTCCAAGTGGCACTGCTAGTACTGCTTGCAGGCGTTTCTGTCGCTACAGTAGAGTATGTGACAGGCCATGCCGTTGCCGCTGGGTAAAGTAGTTGTTTGTTTTACCAAGACGTCACTTTAACACACACTGCACGTTTGACACATAAAAGTGGACGATCGTGATCCCGAGACGAGTGTGGAAAGGATTATAACCCAACTAAAAAGGGTAAAGTGGGGCAAAAGAGTGCGCTTAGTGATTGAAATTCAGATTGCATGATTGCGAATGATTTATGTATAACGCTCTTATACATCTTTTCAAAAGATTGACACATTATTGATTTGACACAGAAAGGGTGATATTCAGACGAACTAACAATTCAAACTGCTTATCCATTCAAAGCATATCGTTTTGAAATTCAGCGATTGGTTAGTATAAAAATGATTCTTATTCACGATAAAGCACTCGTGGTTACATTATATTATGCCTTCAAAAAACTGAACTGAACTCCCTGGTCCTAGCCCTAATTAGCTCGGGCCTATTGCGCCGATGCTCAACACTGTCACTTTCGGGGGGATGCTCCACAATGTTATCTTCGGGTAGATGCTGGGGTTCGCTCCTCCATCGAGTATGACACATTTTATACCAACTTAGCATGTTATGCCAACTCTATTTTAGCAGTCTATTTCAACGCGATTGAAAGGTCATTTTATAGAGTTTCTCGAGTCACCTTCGAATGTGCAAATTATTATTTGCCTCCTCCAAGATGTTTTTCTATAGCTATAAAATGGTGTATTTACATAATAATAAAAATTCAATTCTTAAACATGATTTTTAACACATCCCAAAGAACTGTCAAACTCAATCCAGCTTGAAAATTTGGAAAATTATCTGGAAGAGCTCATAAGTTTCCTGTTGTAATTTATTTGACAGCTGTTGAAAAACATCTCACAATCAATGAAAAATGTTGTAGACATTAGGAATTGACTGGGAAACCCGGCAGCACCCTGCAATCAACAATAATAAAGAATTTATGTTTTATTTCTAGAATTGACGCAGAATTGAGAATTGAGAATTGAGTCTTTAGTAGCTTAAGCGTGACATTCAAAAAAATAACATGTTGAAAATGAACCATTCACACATTTGCCCCGGTATACTCAAACACTCGGCTCACTGTGACTCGGCTTGCTCGTGAGAGGAGCTTTCACCGATGTTTAGTTTTGTTGCCACATTTTTTTACGATTTCGCTACCATTTCGCTACCATTCCGCTTTACCGTACTCCATCATCTTAAAGAAGAAACCCCCTGGGAGAAAAACATTTGTGCGCCCATTCACATTTTGTGCAAGTGTCATGCATGTTGTCAGTCACGGCCCCGGCACTAGCGTACCGCAACCATCCTTCCACCGCCGCGCCGGTAGGACTTAAAATTAAATCATCAACAAATGAAGTTCGTATCATTCCGCATCCGAATCAATTCAATTCATTCCACACCATTAGCACAGCTACCAGCGGGCGAGCTGAAGCGAGTCGCAGTTTGAAGTGCCGCGTTTGATCATGATGGGCTGGGCTGGGCTGGTGGAAGTGCGATCACGACGACGACGACGACGACGACTCGTTCCGTTGGAGTTGGAGAACACTTCTGCTCCACGTTTGCTGCTGCTCCTCAACATTGCGAGCGAGGATCGCTTCTTCTGCTCTGGTTTCGATTAACCTTTATTGTAATGATACGTAATTTAAATAGCATTAGCAATCGTCCAAGGAGCAGCTCCTCTCGCTTCGGTCGGCAAGGAATTACTTGTTTCACGGATCATAAACATGAATGTCACGAATCACGAGCGTGGTTTGGTAGTTCAAATTAGCTACAAAGAAGGTACAGTGTAGCGCTTGGCACGCTGGTCGGTACTTTGTGTCTAGCGCTTCAATTTAGCGCTCTTTCTTTCCAACCCAAAGATTACTGATAACGAAGCATCTTGAGCAAAAATGGATGCCCCATTGCTAAACCATTACATCGCAAGCGAGATGATTTTGCTGTGCTGTCTCTTCAGGCTTGTTCCCTTCGCTGCGGAAGAAGATTACACACTCCCGTAACTGGGAACTGGACATTACACTGCACACACATATATACACAGATAGACGTAGCATCCCACCTACATATTATTTGTGCCACCGGGGGCTGTTTTTTAATACACGCGTGGCAGCCATTCCCTTGCGGTCAGTTCCGCGATCATAAATTATGTAATTTCTATGCTACACAGAACGATTGATCGTGCTGGTCGGAACAGTGCGCGGTATCTTTCGGGGTGGTATTCTGGGGCGTTGCGTTTCGAATGATACTCTTGTTTTGGTGGCTCGTTGGTTGGCTAAGGGGTTTGGCGCGTAATGATTGGGTTTGTCGTTCGCATTTCGTACGATTACGGTTGGGCAAAACAGATGTACGTAGTACGTATGTGTGTTATTTTCCCAAAGCAAGAACACATTGTAGTGGGATGCAGATATGAAGACTAATGCTAGCAGATCAATTGCCGTTGCAGAGGTAACATTTACCAGTGGGGGGCATTAATCAGATAACAGTGATCGGTAATTGCATCGATGGGCGAGGTGGGAGTTAACCAGGAATGGTATACACACATTGGAAATATTGCGGACTGCGAATAAGCATTGCTGATTTGTCAATTGAGTGAAATGATTCGATTGATTGTAATTTAATTTTAATTTTTCTTATGATATTTTTATTGCCTTTTTAACTGTCCTTCTTTTTCATGTTGTGCATTTGTTAATATTTTTTATTGTTTCGGTGGATTTCTTGAATTGAATCATTGTTTATCCTCATTTTCAATCATTTTTAGTAGTTTTTCACTTATTCACATGAACTATTTGTTCTAAACGTTAAATCTTCTTTGTATAGTAAGATATAGAAATAACCTTCCTTCCGTAGCAAGGACTCGCTTTGCTGTGCATAAACAAGAAGAAATGAAGGGCAATAATTCCTGCTATGAAAGGCTTTTAGTCAATACAAACTCATTAGAAATTAAAAAGAAAATCTTGTTTCAAGTAAAGCTTCATAGAAAAAGACCTTCCAGCTAATGTCTGACGACTCAAAACTATTAAAACAATAACCAATACTAGAATTTGAGTTGATTCAAAACCACGTATACAAGGTGTCCAAAGATCATTGAGAGGGCTGCAATGCTACAGTACAAAATGATCAAAATATTTTGGGTTTGTTCATAATGATGTTCAAACTCTGAAATTCTGTAAAAAAGAATAAGATTTGAAACATTTTATTTCCTCTGAAATCTAAATTCAATCGCCATCAAACTGCAAAAATCCTTGGCAATAGAAGTATTCCATCTAAAACGTTTCCTCCGAAACATTCTCGTTTGAACGTGTTCCAATACTTTCAGCATATTATTTACAGATCACACAAGAAATGACTAAAAGTAAGGGTCCTTCACTGATGTACACAACCTCTTGAAGTTATCACTATTACTTGTGTCTTGAAGCTTTTAAATTACAAAACCATCCATTAAAAAAAGCCTTAAGTATGTCACTAATGATCTAGGCAGTGTAAAATTGTCTGAAAAGACAGTTAGCATAGAAGACACACTGTTAAAAGAAGTTCAGGTGGAACCTGATAAATAGTGTAACAGTTTTGGTATGCGAATTGAATTCAACTATTCTAAGGAACCGTTCTACTGGAACAGGAGAAGTTCTTAAACTGTTTTGAAAAGTCTTAAAAGGTCTCAACAGTCTTAAAAAAGACTATTGATATATCGTAACTGTACTGGTCAACATCTCACACTCAGCCTCTTGGTGACCACCGACGATTATTAGCCCATACATTGTATTGCGCCCGGGCCGCGGCCTATCCATAAATAATCCATTTAGGAAGGAATGGTTGTAGTCGTGGTTTTCTAAAAAACTACACGTGTGTGTTTGTGTGTGAGTGTTTGTGTACCTCGTTACATTTAGTTACGCTCCGGTTACCGCCGGCGCAGTTCACGCAACCAAGACACACGCTTTTGTATCCCTAGAGCACGGGCGACGCGGGTGAAGCGACGGCGAAGGTGAATTTATTGCACCCTTCAAACCATTTACAGCGCGAAAAACAAAAAAAAAAAAACAAAAAGAAGGTACATGAAAAGCGCTCTGCTCGGCCTCCAGGTTCTCGGGCTCCGGGTGGTGCGTACACGTCTTCCGCCGGGACGTCGTGTTAAGCCAGGGGGTTGAAAGGTTTGACATCTCCAACGGTGGCGGGCGATGTGCTGCGGCAAGCGCACACTTGTTACTGTTGACACATCCTTAACCCGCTCCTAATTATATATTCGTGTAATGAGTCGCGCAAAACACATCTCGTTTGTGTGTGTTGTGGCCGGGCCGGGTTCGGCATTCAAATTGTGTGGTGTGCGATCGATGCACACCCCATTGCTGGCGATGATGCTCGTTTTGGGTGCAAGGGTTGGAGGCACGACGATCGCTTCTCGTCGAGGGGGGGGGGACCACCACCGATCCGCGCTCTCGGTAGGGCTTTTTGCAAATTATTTATGACGCGGGGCCATGCTTCGCACCTTTCGACGCCTTGTGTTTTTTCCCCCGTTCTGCTGCGTTTAGGGCGGCCAGGCGTTTCTCACCGGAGCTCACGAGCTCGGCCCAGCCAAACGTGGAGCGCGCGCCCGCCCGTTTGTGTGTGTGTGTACGCACTAAATAAATTGTGTGTTCGCTAATAAGTGCAAGATTTTGCTTTTTAGTACGACGGCCATTAATTTCACACCTCTTCTTCACCACAGCTTCCCGTCCAGCGGGAGGTCCTGCCGGGAGGGCCTCCTCTTTGGGTCCGGTTTTTCCAGCTGCTGAGCTGCTGCTGCGGTTCCATCCTCCCGACCGGGGGTTGGGTATGTGGGCGTCCACGTTTGTCGCGACACCGACTGTGTGTGTGTGTGTATGTGTATCATTAGGAAATGACATTTCAATAGGTGATTATTATCACGCGTTTGCTGCGTTTGCTGTTTTTGCTCCACCGTCTTCCCACAGACCGTTGCAAGCGCTCGACCGTACCATTATTTGTATCAGATGCAAACATCCAGCGCGTGGTGGATGGGGCTTTTGAGGACTGTGTGTGCGCGCGCGCTCCAGTTACACACCACCCTTGCGAGGAAAAGCCTACGCGTGCAGCGAGTGTTATTGAACTCTGTGGAACGCCCGTGGTACTAATCCTATCCGCACTACTGGAAAAGGGTATCTGCGAAGGCCTGGAAGTACCTAAAGGGGCAGGGAAATATTACAATGTAATCAATAAATTCTCTGCTCTACGCCTGGGACAGCGAATTTATGGCACTTTCGTTCCGCGCGCTCCACCCGTAGATAGGCATAGGGCTACGGTTACGCATAACCAGAGCGAAATGAAAAGGCAGAAAAAAAAGAAAAAATCGGTCCCATAAATTGTAGATTATGCACGAGTAGTGTTTGGCGAGAGTAGTGTTGTGTTCCATGCATCCCCAACCAGAATGGCACTCGCGACGTCCCCATGGGATGTGGAAGCGTTTCGGTAGCGGGCTACCGAAGTTTATCAGGAAGGTTGACACCCGGTTGGCAGATTGTGGCGATGTTTGCTGATTGCGAACGATTTCATTTCTAAATTGTCACTGACATTAGCGAATGGTGCCGTGTGGGGGGGGACATAATTGTGTGCGCTGCAACCGCCATTACCAGGCGTATAACAGTTTGCCTGTATAACAGTGGCGCTGGAGCATTTCTGGCGCGATTACTACGCATTCTTTTGATGCAACGACGCTGCTGGTGCAGCATACAACATCCTCTGGAAATGGTAATTACAACCAGCAGCAGCACACGGTGTAGAAGAAATAATTCAATTTCCTGCACCTCCGATGCCGATTAGATTAGATTCGCCATAATATTCTTCGGACGAGAACATGCTCCAAACGTTTCCTCTTTTTGTGTGTGTAACGCTTGCGTCTCGTTTAATATGGTTCCAGTGGTGTAAGCAAAAACTGGCTTTCCCCGGCAAGGTTGCGTTTGCGTGTGCAATTTGCGTTCGGTGTGAGCGTTGCGTAGGTGTCTCGGATCGCCCGCGATGGCCACCACCGCAGTGGAGCATTGCATGCGCTGCGCAGGGCACGCATATCGATCGTCCGGAGAATATGGCACATGGTCCGGTTTTGGAGCTCGTACCCACGGGGATACAGACAACATCAGTGAGGGCTCCCTACCCTCCGCACCCTTATCGCCAGCTCATTCGCACTTGAAAACGGCCCCATCTTTAGGGGGCAAAGGAACACCCCGATTTTGGAGTGGAGTAAGAGTCCGGCGGGGCAGTAAGTAATTTAAATACAATATCAAGATTGGCGGAGCATGGCGTTTGGGTTATTCCTACGCACGCCAAAAAAAAAAAACACACTCGCACACGCTGGAACGGCTCATAGGGTCTGGGCTGGTGGCATTGGGAAATCGGACAAAAAATCCGATGGCGTCCGAGGCGTTCCACCCGAGATACCAATTAAAATTCCTGCACCGGAGTGCGACATCTTGGCGCTTTCGGAAGCACACGCATCGCGCATTTTTTTGGACGCCTCCAGAAGGGTTGGAGTTCGGTCGGGGTGAGAAACATGTGGAGAATTCGATTCGATGAGGGGGCTACAAATACTAGAGTGCTACTGTAGCAAATACTGGAAGGTTGAAATTGGAGGAGATGAAGTGAACACGGAGTAAAGATACTAAACATAAGCGTAAACTAGGGATTTTCAATTGCGATCAAATCAGAATAAGGTCTACTGAAGATGTTCTTACAATATATATAAAGGATGCTTATGTTTTGATTTTGAATTTTAAAACTGGGCAAAATTAATTAGTATCTTTGACCTTATCTCTATGTCCTAGAATAAGGTCTAGACATCTTGAAACTTGAAAAGTTGTGATTATGACAAATCCATTTATTCAAAGTGTGTGAAGATCCTATTCCTATTCATTCATTCTTAGAGGCATGCCCTCATGTACTGGTAAATCTAGTTTGTGAGGCCACGTAAACAGATATCTCGATATTCTATATTCTAAAACTTGGTATAGGTCTTCTTAGATTTTAAACTTCAATATTCCAGAAGTATCTATGGATTAAGGTTAATCCATACATATTCTTGACAGAGGACATATCAAAACCTTATAAAGTACAACCAGCTATAATAAAATCTTGAAGATCTTCCGGTAAAAAATAGTATAACAATAATAGTTCATGTATAAATGAAATGATCTATGGAGTTGTTTTCACGTAAAGAAATGCAAAAAAAAAAACTTAATAACATCAAACCTTTGGCCTTGATACGCCTACTACCAGTCCTCCTTTAAAGCATCAATCCCCATCGATTGGTGACGAGTTGCACCGTTGGCGTGACAAGTTTGACCCAAACCGTACTGTCCCGTAATGTACACTGTTCGCACGAATCTCTCCATCACACCTTAACGACTCACTCACTCACCAGCAAAAAGGAAAAGCTATGCTAATCCATCACCTTTATGTCTGCGTACGCATTTCCCATGGGACTCACCGAGCGCACTCCGTCCGCCCCGTGATGGACACAAACGGCTCATTCAATTTCAAAACCTCGTCACGTAGGCCCAGACTGATAGACACTATCGCTCAGACGCATCGTCAACGTGTGGATTTGTGAGTGTGCGGACATGCGCTCAATATTTATGAAGTCCTCAGCGTCGGGATGACGCCGTGAATCGCGACGGTGGCTTGGGAAGTTATGAAATTTTTCAATCAACACCAAACACCCATGGGAAAAAGCGGGCGTGCGAGAAAGGACGTATTGAAGCGGGCAAGCGACGCCATGGTAGGTGTCATCCCGATCAACACCTTGATCGTGGAATCTTGCGTCCAGCGTTCTTTTAATTAATACCTATTTCCAGAAAAAAAATGAGAGCAAACATTCCAATCATAAAGACCATTAATCACGACATTGTATGAAATATCACACCGACTATCCCCAACTTTGGAGCAAGAGCTCTCGAGCAAGAATGAACAAAATAGGAGGTTCTTCTTCGGGCAAACCCGTTCCAAAGGTGCTCTCCCTACATGGACAACCACATTCCCGGCTACCGAATGCTCGCTCACACATAAATCATAAACCATCAAACCAAACCGATAAAAGCCTCATCCGGCTGCCACCTTATGGGAGCGTACGCAGCACATAAATTGATGCCGATCGCATAGCCGCGGATGGGGTGAACGCCGCATAATGATGTGCTGCTCCCGTGGTTGTTTTTTTATTGTTTGAGATGGACCATCAGATGAATTCAATTCAACCGATTGCAAACCACAACGCGAAACCAGCGTCGATCGATGCATAAATGCATCCACAATGATGATCTCACGAACGCGATGGGTGATTGGTGAGCACCCGAGAGACATTCTCCACAAGTCGCGATCGATGCTCGTGATGCATGGGTTTATGAAAACGGGAACAGCGTAGGTTTTGCCAGCGATAGGTGCTGAAAATGGCGTGTGAGATCAAACCGTTTGCACCCCCTTGCTTATGATTATACTCCTCGCCATGGTAAAATGAGGTGGACATCTTGGGGTCTTTTTCTTGCCCGCACGCAAGATGATGAAAAACTCAATCGTAAATGGTGCGAACGGCATAACTGAGCATGAGAAGCGGCCGCTTCTCAGTTCGGTGTAATGGGGCATGGTAATGGGAGAAGGTGATCTGGAAGCTGCTCATCTTGATTTGTTGTATCTTGTGGTGATCGATTGGACATTGGCAGTATTCTTCTCGTTAGCAGAGCACCACACGGAAATGGTTGAAATGTTGTCACCGTTCTGGGAAGTCTTGATGACATCCAAAATAAGCGAGCCGGGAAAAAAGGGCTTGTAGCGTAGGAAAATAATAAATAAGGAAATAAAGGTACCGTGAGATACTGAGAGGAGTATCCCCGAGCAAGCTGATAAAAAAAGGTTTCCCTCAGAACTAAAGCCTTCATTCGGCGCAGTATCGAACATTCAAACCATTGAAATGCTCGAGACAGCTTTTCACAACGGTTTGTTTTTCTTATTTGATTTTCTAAAAAAAAAAACGTCACCGGTGTCGGTTGATCCCGGCCTGGGGGAGATTTCAATGTCCCGCTAATGATCGGTGCAACTGATTTATCATGCAAAAGTGATGGTGGTGATGGTTTGTGCGCTCAGCAAATCACTGTTGACATTAGTGCGAAGTTGCGTCATGTTTCTGGTATGGGACGACAGCGTCCTCTAGCGGACGGCCAGATCAGAAATGTCAGTTTTATTGACATCTCGCACCCTCGTAGTAAACGGGGCAACGGGGTACACCACAGGGACATTCTTCTACCGTTTCTGCAAAGGGAAGAAAAAAAAACCTCTCCACCGGAGCCTGTTGGCGTCGGTCAGCACAGTGGATAATGGATGGACTTTACACACTACCCCAGCAGCACTGTCGCGCACAGCACACTTGAACCAGACGGTTTTGTAACGGGTTCTTCTCTGCACTCCATTTTACTCGTTCCCGCACAGACGAGCGGAGTTGAATCAATTTTAATGAACTCTATTATTCTTTCCCGCACACAATAATGGTCACATGCGGTGAAATATCCCATTTATACGTGCTTCCTTCGTGTTTTTCTTCTGTTGTGGTTGTTGTTGATCGTAGCCGTAGCGACCGCCGCTTATCCGCCACATTTTATGACTTGTTTATGATATTAAGACGTTTCAATAGTGTACTCACCGGGGATTGAGGTGCTTTCTATCGCACTTCCACTGTCCAGGTGACCAGATGGGCTGGGACAGGAATTCCCTGCCGGGTGTTGGCGGCCATCTCCCGGGTCATATTATGTCTCATTGTCCGCCTGCGCGCGCGCGCGCACGCGGACAGCGAAAACGAACGCAGGGGACCTTAACACTCAACTCACTCCGGGCAAGTCTCAAACGGTTCCGTTTCGATCGTTTTGTTGATCGAGCCGTTGCTGTTGCTGCTCTCTTTCGCGCTCGCTGCAGTTTGATGGCGTTAGGTTTGATGCTTCGCGGGGGGGTTGCGGACGAACAGAAGACGATAATGACATTTCACGACACAGTCCTTTCGATCGTAGCTGTCCTCTTTCCACGCTGCAATGTTCTCCTCCTGCAGCCGGGATGTTGGAAAAGCTGCGAAGCAAACCAGAGAATAGGGGCCGATAGTGCGATATAATAATCAATAAATTATGGAACATTTCAATTTATTGGAATATACGATCAAATTAATATGACATCTATTTCTGAGGGGCCGCCAACACCGCTTGGAGGGTCGATTGGGTCGATTGTGTTGCCGATGCGGGACTGTCTTTGCCCCGGTGTGTGTGTGTGTGTGTGTGTGTGTGTGTGTGTGTGTGTGTGTGTTAGTGTAGGTAGGTGTTGTTACGATCGTTTTTGAGACCGTTTGGAGCACAGCACAGCACCAAACAATAGACCATCAATTATCGTTCGACATTGTACGGGAGGATCTCTCTCTCGCTTAAGCGCTTGTGTCGCTAGATGTCTCCGATTGGAATGTGCCCAAAAGCCTACAAAACACACTCAAGTAATGCATCCAGAGCAGACTGCAGCCGATTTCTTGATGGTGTTGCTCCCCGCCTTGCAAATGAAAGGGACCTCTGCCGTCTAGCGCTGCCTCTGCAAACAACGCCTCCGGGAAACCGGGGCGAGAAAGAATGGAGAAAAATCTCACCCCATATGTCTTCACGGCGCCCTCGATCGCCCGGGCAGTTGATTATCCTTTGCGGCGATATGGCGAATTTGTGTGTATGTTTAGCGTTCACCATGTGTATGATGCGTGTGCCAATTTAAAGCCATCTGGGCTCTAGGGCCGTACTAAGCAGGAGAACGGGACCGGTGCGGTAGATCTATAAATCACGGACCGGTAAAGTGGGAAAATGTGTTTAGCAGTTTATATGGCTTAACGGAGAGGCGGGCAGACTAACGCACACATAGACACACACACACACACACACACACACACACACACACACACACACACACGTTCAGGTGAGGTGATCGTTTAGACATGGGAATTTTAGAAGAAATTGCTAGTAGCTTGTAGAGGCGTTCGAGTAGAAAACGGAGCTCGTTAGCTCGTTGACGTGTGTGGAGCGTTTAATTGGTGTGTATACAAAATTCCAGTGCTTTTCAACATTTTTCAAAAGTGCTCCAAATTCCACCGAAAGAAGTGTTTGCATTGGTAAAGATGAATTTTAACATTACATCAACGCAATCTACTCCCTGTTCTGAGCGATATCTTCAAACTTTTCTTTAGCATCTTTCATCAAGCGAAGGAAATTCACTCCTCTCTTCTCGGGTTCGTGCCACAGCCATTAATTATAAGCCTCAACCGTTTGCCAAGCTGCGACGCAAGAAATATGCGCTGGTCGTGTACGCAGCAGTGCGCCCCATTTGGCATGCAATGTCGAAAATGGGAGAGGAGAGCGAAACCCCGTCCGAAACACGCGGAACATTGACGTGCAACACCGGAATTCTGTTTCCGTGTGATTATAGTTAGATCACGAAGCTTTTTGCTGCCCAGACGACGACGACGGCGGGTGGGCTAGATCTTCGGTCGATCTTCATTCCCTTTACTGCAACCAGTTCCGCATCTAGGGCCTGCTGCAGCAGTCGATTTGACCCGCCGCTTATGATGATGACGGCCACCACCGACCGGGTATCACCAATTCCATGGCACGGGAGGCTGCGTGATAATTTCCGCACCAACCCCGCCATTCGGAAGGGCAAAAGACCGCTTTTCTCCCAGTGAATGAATGCTTTTTGTATTTATGTGTGTGTGTGTGTGTATGCGTCGGGTTAAAAAATTTATGGCCGAATTGAAAAATCAATTTTAAATTTACTACCGTTTTGTTGAGCATCGCGAGCTCACCTCACGCGGGTACATTTTTCATTTGTCTAGGTTCGGGCAACCGCCAGCCTGCACGGGTTGCGTTAAATTTTCGCGTAATGTGCGCGCGCACGCTTTTGCACGCCGTCTGCTGCTGCCATCTCGGGTGCGAAACGTGTCGGTGGATGGTTAGGAGACGGTTTCTGGGGCGGTTTTGAATGCGGCGATAAATTATCGTACATCGAGAGTGTCACCGGCGTAACGACATGGTGTGGTAAGTGGGGAGAGGGTGCTACACGTACGGCTGGGCGAAGATGTAGGAAGGAGCGCCTGGGAAGAATTTTGCGTACGTTGTAGCGTGATTGTTAGTGTCAGGAAAAATAATTATTACCGAAGAAGAAAATACTGCGAGGAAAGTTGGGCTTGATGGAATTATTGAACAGTTGTAGCTATAATTGGTGAAACAATTCAGAAATTCTTGTTCTAGTTGTATTTCAGTAAATGTAATATTGGTTGCTTTAGCATTAGTAGCAATTAAGTAGCCGAAGCAGGTGATCGATGCTATAGAAGTAGCAGAAATAGATGTAGTATTTTCTGTACTAATACAAAAATCCACTACAATAGTAAAAACAGGATTCACTAATCAGTTTCACGTGAATGGGACAGGTTTAGGCCAACTTCAAATAGTGTAAAAATGGCTGCACCTTTTGTGAGGATCTAATGTATCAAGTTTTGTCTTTTAGTCAACCACCATGTTTCTACCTCTCCATATAGTTTATGATAATAACCGGTACCTCATCTCATTTGATCTGATTTAATGTGTTACATTTATAATCATCTATTTATTACGATTTTGGAATTAAAGTTAAAAACTGTTTTGCAGCTTAGCTTGCTGACATGGGAAATTCCTATTACATTCAAAATGACCCTGTCCAACAAAGGTACCGTCCAAAGTCCTATAAGAATGAGACAAGAACGTGTCTCAAAATCATCAGAACTTCTTACGAAGCATGTATTCGGTTGCATAAACCTACTTTCGTCAAACATTTCAAAAGTGATAATCATTCCTACTGACTAGGATACGTGTGACAACCCAAAGCTTCGCTGTATGTATCTTTTGGGATTCTTTTTTCAATCGACACTGACAATATGGTTTTAAACAAGATGGAATTCTTCTTACAGATTTAACCCATCTAGATGTGATAGGATCTACTTTTGTACTTATAGGAGTAGGCACGCTTATCATAAGGCCTCAGGATGTTAGAATCTAGAATTTGAAATGCCTTTTGATGAGTTATAAACTAAACAAAAGTCTACTGAAAAGCGGGAACTAAGTGAACCCAGAATTTAAGATTAGATTTAGATGCAGTTATACCTAGACAGGAGTTTTTAGAAAATATATTGCTGCAACAATTATAACCATTCATCAGTAGTAATGGTCATCGCTTGAAATAGTAAGAGCTCTTGAGACTTTGATTATCTTCCTTGGTTTGAATTGGAAGAGCTGCAGCTACTGCTATAAAATATGATCATGGTTGTTTTTACTATGCAGATCTATCGATCCGACAGTGCATAAAAAAGCCTCTAAAAAAGCTCCCATACACTAGGTTCGTTAAGAAATCTTCACCGAATCGCAAAGAAAACGTGATGTTCGTACCCCAATTGACCGTTTTTTTTGTGCTTGTGTCGCTGATGTTGTTGTTCTGTACATGTCACGGACGAGTTGTTAGTACATGCTCTAATACGGCCCCATCCGCCAGGTCGGTTCCCCGGAACGAAATCAAAACACATACCGCCACCAAACATACACACACAACCACAAGGAGCCGCCAAGGCGTGCCATTACCGACAAGGGAGTCGATCAATACACCCTCTCCTCCACCGTGGCGCGCGTAATCGTGGTGGTGGAATCACAAAAATTAAAATATTTACATGGCCAGCATCGAATCCGGCCCCGGTTCCGACGTTCCGGGGTGTTGCTCGGGGTTTTTTTTTTGTTGTGTGCTCTGATGTTTGTTGCCACAGTGCGACAGCACACGGTGCGGAGAAATTCTTGACCCGGTTGGCATTACCATCGCGCGGAGATTCGGGCTGACGCTGTACGCTGTTTTGGAGCGAACTCGTTGGGGGAAGAAAAAATCGATCATGGTGGGCAAAAAGGCTACGCTGAGCGTCGATTGCTTTTACGGGGAAGCAGTAGGGAAGGTGCCATGCAGGGCCGATTGAGTACAAAAACCCCGCGTTGACACAAGAAAATGGTCCTCCGATATACCAATTTACATACATCGATACATCGATCGAGGGCACTAAATCTAGCGAGTGTGTCGTTTCATTCGTTCCGGGGAAGAGGGTCGGAGTGGGTTTTTTCGGTCTATTGCGACAAACCAACCTTAGCACGCTCTTACCTATTCCCCCGCGTTTGGTTGCCCGGTGTGTGTGTCTGAACTGCCCCGGAATGAATGATCGTCTCGTGCTGCGCGCGCTACATCGCAGCCACACATCGTCGCCACATCGTCGGCGGCTTCTTATTTCGCGAGCTTCTGGCACACTCGCACAACGCCGCCAACTGCATATGATAAAAAGAGGCGGTCGCGGTCGAGTCAGCGGCGACGGGAAATTAGAATCGACTCAATGTGGAAGCGACCGAATGTGTTCATTCCGTGTGCGCATGTAGCACAAATTAATTAAACTGATTTATGTGCAACAGAAGCGGCAGCAGCAGTAACAGCAGAAGCGGGATTTGTGGTGACGATCGTGTTAACAATGCCGTCGCTCCTGTTCCCCACGTTTGGTGGTTGGAATGGTTAGGCAATGGAGAGATTGCCACGGTACCGTTACCGTATGTGTTGTTTAGTGATTTTGCATAGGAAAATTCGATCTCGGAAATGAATCATCGGTCGGTTGGGCCGCTTAGGTCGGGAGCTGAAATATTGTTTCGTGATTTGTATGGGATTTAATGGATTGTTTGTAAGTGACTGGTTTTATGGACGGACATGACAGCATACATATTGTTTTTAGTATTTCTTAATGCACTTTTCAGGTGATGTCTTAACCGTGCATTGGACTTTGAGGCCAAATAACTCTTGAAATTTACTAGAGGATAATGGGTGTAAATGATTTTCTCTTGTCTCTAATGTTGCTAAAACTTTGCAAGAATCATACAATATTTTGCAATTTTTTATGATCATTTCATATAAGACATCATACCGAAACAATTGTCAGAAACAATTGTCAGAAACAAGGTTAATTTGTTATATCTGATGATGTTGTTCAAATAGTTTGCCATATTATCCACAAATCTTAACAAGGAACCTTGGTAACAAATTGAAACAATTTACGTATCAAGCCAACTGATCCTAGGAATCTTCTTGACACAAATGCTAGGAGTTTTGACAGAATAGCTATTTGAAGGTTTTATCGATTGAAAAGTTCTTGAACTCCAAAAAAAAAAATTGCGTATTTGCGTTCTAGATATCTACACGACGAGTTTAAGAATATTTGGTCAGTATAATAGAATAAACCTTAGATAGCTAAAGCTTCAGATGACTCAATGGTTTCAGATTGAAGACTTTTAGGACTCTCTTCTACTAGTCTTCACATGATCGACATCGTAATGACAAATGTATCATTCGTCTGTGGCTCTCTTCTGAAACTGTAGGCTACCAAATGGTAAATCCTATGAAAAAGAACATCAGATCACAGGTTACCAAGCTTCAAACTAAATATTAGGTAGCATCATCAGCAATCTCCAGCAAAATGTCCACAATCATGAATGTACATGAAAGAATAATCCTTTTGGAGCTACAATCCATAGACAATAATGTGTGGTGAAACAACTAAAGATTAATATTTTAGAGATTATAACTAACTTTATTTATTAACTTTTATTTCCCGCTACATTAATTTAACCGCCACTCTAAACACACCCGAACTACACGCAAGCCGTCACCGAAGTCCCGCTTCTCTCCGCCATCGCTTCTGTCTCCATTCTCCGATCTCTCTTCGCCGTTCACGATCTCTCTCTCTCTAATCGATCTGTGCCGATCGCTCTCACTTCATTATCAGCACCCGAGTCGCATTTACACGTTACGCGAATCGTAGCGACCAAGGTCGCTGCAGTGGGATAAGCTGTTGGAAGCTTTCAGCAATTACTGAGCATAGCTGAATCGTCAGTAAAATTTACAACTATTCTGCCTTTCCTGGAAAGAAGATCAATACATTACAAACAAACTGGTCCATTTATTGAGAAAGTATCTCAAATGAGGAACACATATTAAAGAATATCTATACTGTCATGTAGTTTGAGTGCAATTTAATGTCACCTAAATGTTTACTATCATTTGTTCATAAATGGACCTGCTTTGTGCATTAATGAGCAATCCAACTGGTATCATCAAGCGTACCTTACGCAAGCCATGAGCACACCTGCTGGACGCCCACATCAACAGTTTCAAACAAACCATAAATGTGTGCTTCTTAATAGCCTCCGCTCATAATGACCAGCCGCGAAATAGCACCAACCAGGCCCTCCAGCAATGATACTACAATGCTGCCTGCGCTTCAACAGCCTCAAACTCAAACCCCCGATAGGCAGGCAGATACTTTCAGGGGCTGTGAGCATTAATGAGCACCCCGTTGTTTAATCGAACGATCCATCCCGAACGATCGTCCCGAAGCGCGTGCCGTGCGACGGCCGCGTCGTGTGCCTGAACTTTGCTGCCCCAAACCATCCTCATATGTGCGCTGAATGGAGGCGTGGATGTCGGCTGCCTGCACACGCGGCCCGATTCGTAAGTATCGATATTATTACCCTTTTATTGGGTTCATTAACATAATCTCATTGCGATTCTGATATATTTTACATGTACGGGGACGCCTGCGCACGCTTCGGTCACGGGGATCGTTTCGCTGGCGGGTAAATAGAATGTATCTGTAACGCTGTAGCACACTCCGGGGTGTGTTTGTTGGGAGCAATTTCTTGCGTCGTCGCATCCGGGGAAGATCGACGGTTTGCCCCCGTTTTCTTCCCGTTCCCCCCCCCCCCCCCCAGTCGATGCTCCGGAATGTCTGCCCGGTGCGCACGGGCACAGGTTGGAATTTATTCGCCCTTCACCTCAGTGTCAAGTGAACCTCTTTACCACCTCTTTCGGGTGAGTGTAAACTTCATTCTTCTGCTAGACAGTGTGCCGTTCGCCGTCCGCTGAGGAGATGGTCGCCCCCGGGCACGAGTCACGCGTAGAAACTGACCTGCGCTAGCTTGGGATACTGTTGCTTCAGTTTTTCCTTCGTGGCCCTGTTGGTGAACGATGAAACTTCATTCCAGCTGTACTGAAAAAAAAAAAAACACCCATCCGTACACACGTTTGTTGTACCCACTAAATGAACGATTTCAATCACGTTGTTTTCACGCTCGAGGATTCTTTTTTTGTCTTGCTGACTCTCTCCATTCCTTCGCATGCGAAGCTGTGAGGGGAGATAAAAAAATCGCACCTAACGCGCTTTTGCGATCGGCACTAATTGTGCCGTCATCATCGGTGAAACCTAGCGGCAGCAGCAGCAGTTTCACCCAGGACGGTTATAAATTGGGTCAGACGCTGGTGCACATGGTGCCCGGTGCAAAATGTCAGCGGTCGCGGGGCCGTCGTATCGTTCAAATGATGGTGATTAAAATGACCGGACAAGGTGCAGCGATAGACAGTGAGGGTGGATGATGAGTGGGGGAGAGATGGGGGAAATTTTATATTTTTCCACCTCCCACACTATCCCACACCATGAAGCTTGAAGCGGCCAATCATTTCTTTCTGCGCACCGTAAACCGTTCTGTTTGCCGGCTTGATCATGGCGGGCCAGGACCCGCGGGTGCAGCGATTTTTCGTGCGCTTCAAGCATAATAAGCTGTTATCAACATTCCACAAAATTACAGTGGTTCAGTTTAGCACAGCATTGCAAGTACATTTACCATCAACCTAACCAAACTAGCTAGGGATTGGGAGTTTTTTTTTGGAATTAAACATGGAGCTTGATGTTGGGTTGCGTGATGAAATGGAACGAAATGGAGCTGGTTTTGAAGGAAGCTACCATTTAGAGTTCGATTTCGGTGGAACAAAACATCACGACTTGAGCCGTAAAATGCTCATTATGATTGAGAAGAAGCATCCGCAACGTTTGTAGTCATTTGGATGCAACATAAGATCAACATCTGAAGCTGTCGAATTCAAAGTTATCTCTTACTATCAAGTCGCGTATAAAGTACATCTCGTACTGTAGCTAATTATTTTAGGTTGATCTTTGAACTTGAAAGTAGCCGTATCCTGTGCTAGAAACAGATTACGGTACTGATCAAACATCACAACAGATCAAATCGAGTAATGTTTTGCTTAAATAATAACACAAATATAGGAATGTTCGGGAAATATTCCAGCAAATCACTGTGTTCAATGAGCAGTTACAGTTGTTGTTCGCTAAAAATGTGATGAAAACTAATCAGCCGGGATTAAACTGAAGTCTTTTCTGCGCTAAATGGACTTGTCTTCAATCACTGCCTACCATGCTACAACGTCATGATTTATTGTTTGTTACCTTAAGTCATTGGAATCATGGACACCGTTTAAATGTAGCTCCATAAAGCGGCATCCAGTTGGCTGTGGATTAATCTTCGATCAAACGAGGCTCGGTCAGCTTACAGTTTGCTGACATAAAGACAGCAATGGAAAATCTCGGCTGCGAGCTACAGGGCATCCGTGTCTGGGAGTCTCGTGAGATGACTTAAGATGACTTGCAAATTGCGATGATTGCGCTGTAATTAAAGCAGAAGTGTGCTCATGCTATTAATCAATTGCTGCTTCATTTCGATCGATGGCACGATACAACTTCGGGGCTAAACAGCTCGATCTTTTCTGTGCCCAGAGTGAGAGCAAGCAATCTGGTCTAGGTTGTGTTAATCGTACACAAGACCTGCAACATTGTACCCGCAGTGCGGAAGGTATGAATGTGTAATGGAATTATAATTTATCATTATACACACGAACGAGACAGTTATGTTACGATTCTGGGAAAAGCGTGCGCTACCCTTCAGGCTGATTGAGGACGCGATCCCGGCATGATGTCTACCCGATAGCTCAGCAGCATCAACAGCAGTGCATCATGGGAGATGATTCCTGAGCTTTTATAAACCCCAACCAGTTGGAAAAGTGTTACTGTGTTGTATCCAAGCAGACCATTGCGAGTGTGCACTGAGACGCAGCTTCTGGATGTGACGGCGATTAATATCGGAATCAAACGACGTGGATGCAGGGATGAGCAGCGTCAGTTCGCTCAGCGACCTCACGCAACGATGCCATCGGGGTGTCTCTGCCGCTGCTTGTCTAATTATTATCTCCCACTGGTAGCACAAGGCTTATTATCATTCCGACGATCGCTGGAGCGCTGGAGCCACCGGCCTGACAACCAACCAATGACATGGGGATGCTGTGTTCGTGTACCCAAGGGGGTCTTAGTAGGCTGACTGCCCATAACGTGCTACTGAATGTGTTCGGGACGAACATGGCCAAGATGAGACGCAAGACAACATCGGCTTCAAGGTGTGACCGATGCAAAGTGCTTACAAATTGAGCAGTACACGTGTGATCACTTCGTTTCATGCACCAAGATACGGGGAAAATCGTGGAAAAGGGATAAACCAAAGGCGCCTATCGTATCTTGATTTTGACAATGTGGAACCGGTCGTGAAGTGATCAAACTATGCATATGAGATGACCGATAGAGACTCGAATAAAGATCGGGATAATGGATAGGGATAATTTAAAACACATTGTGGCCAAAAACAAAGGATGCCGATGGCGTTATTGCCTCAAACAAGATTTGATAAGGATCTCTTGATCGATAATTAGGCTCTAAAAGAGTAACATGGATTAAGAAACATTTTAGTTGGGTTTTATCTCGTACATTCCTGAACCATGAAAATGTTATCTAAATTCTTATTTTTACTGCACATAAACGATCATCTCCTTTACAGTCAGCTCGTTACAACACGTAGACACCTGTGCAAACATTCGTGAACTTCCATTTAATGGCACCTGTTTCAATTCCACCGAGCGTCCTGAAAGACTCACCTCAGCCCAACCATTACTAAACGTATCACCATCATGAATCATACAAAACCCAACCACACGAACACGGTCCAACGAGCAACGACAACGACAACGACAGCGACGGTGTGACTGCCCTCGGCCACCACGGATTCTACGCGTTCGCACAGTAAGGTGCAAATGGGCATGTTTTTGTGTGGGCCGAAACATATCATCAAGATAGGCGGCTCGGACCAGGCCCATAGCCTCGACGGGATTACCAAACACATTCCAGCAGTATTTGCATTGGTCAGATTTATGCACAGCCCCGTGGAAATTGTATGACTAACTCACTGGGTAACTTCCACGACCGTTCGAACGAGGTGAGGAGTTTAAGGGTTTTTTAGGGATCGCTAAAGATACACTCTATGGAATGGAATGTGTTGTTGTTGCAGGGTCTGCTTTGCCCTTGTCCGGAAGGGATTCTGTGTTGTCGCTGACACACTGTTGGCAATCTCGATCGAACCAGACAATGAACGAACTTTCGAGTAACAAGAGATTGAACGAATCACAAAAAGCGGACAAAGAATCATAACGTTGGAGTGTCAATGATGCCCAAGTTCCTTTTCGAACTCTACTTCCTTGTGGATGAACTTTGATTTTCTCCCTTCATCTTGTGCTACTTTTCTTCTACTGCAGACAAGATGCTCTTATCATACAAGTAAATCCACAGCAGAGAAGAAATTGTCTCCGTAGCCGGCATGTCAAAGGAACGATAATTGTACAATTATGGGCCATTCCGGAGAGGAAACGTTTCAATTAATGCTCCTCTTTGATATCCTAGGACATTCCTATCAAATCTCAGAGCTTATGCAGATTCAACGACGGCCATTTTTTCTTTGCAAAATATCATCTTCGTGTGTGTCTAAGCACTGGTCTTACGGTTGCCGACGATGATAAGCTAATTTTTATTATTAGACGCAATTACTATTTTTCAGCTACCAATGATCGTTGACGTTGGAGCTTCTTGTCGTGTGACAAGATTATGGAGCAGTTTAAGGCAAGACTAATGTTGGACGTTTAAACGTT
>KB666621.1:1051947-1086637 GCA_000349065.1 Anopheles quadriannulatus | reverse complement strand
CCCTTCCCAGTCAAGGGAAAGTGTGAAGAGTCAGCAGGGGTTCGAAAGGTGTTCCTTTGCTACCCTCGACTGTACAGCTTCTTGGCTCGGCATTCTCCAACTCCAGTGACAGTTCGGTTTGGCTGGCTAAGAAGGTGGTTCGAACGATCGTTGGTTGGGATTAAAACGAGCCGTAGGGTGGTTAGCGGATTGGCACTAGGGAAAGAGTTGTGGTCGTTGATAAGATTGCCAATGCCTAAGGGTATGTTGGTTCCGGAGTAGCAGAAACCTTTTAACGGCGAAGAGTTCAATTCGTTGTGCAAAGACGATTTTTGAAATTTACTTTAGCTTTCTGTAACAAAGAATGCACACAAAGTATGTTGTATAAAATGCATATAACTGATATTCTTTAAATATTTATTGTATGTGTGATCTTACGTTATTCATTCCGCTGCGTGATCGTTCAGCCCCGCTCGACATCATTCCTGGTGCTTGTTTTATTGCAACAAGCAATTAAAACTCCAACCAATCGCGGAATATTAAACAAAGCACCTGCAATAAAGTAAACCCCTTGGCATAATTACAAACACGGCGTGATTAAAGCATTAAAGCTCGGGTGTGGACCGTGTTTCCGACCGACAAGAACATGCACACAGAACAACGTTTAACATATGATAATTTGATCAGCGTCCTGCCTTGATTACTTAACGGGCGACATTTATAACATCTCTTTTTTATGACCTGACCGCACCTGTTGATCGCGGCATGTGCAGGCAGAAAATCAATTACATGAAAATGATTTCTTAGCACATAAATTAGTGACTCAGAGCAAACGGGGAGAGTGTGTCTTTGTACCTCATGCACACATGATCTTCTCTTGCAACACAAAGTATGAAAAACATTTTGTTTTGAAGACGCTTAAGAAAACAATTAGTGAAAAGATTTATGGAAAATATTAAAACTCAAAACTAAATTCCTCGATCAAGCTTTTGTTTGCCCTTTTGAAACAAGTACTTCTTCAGCAGGTTGGGGAATATAAATCTGTCACGCGACCTATGAATATTCATTATGCTCAAGTGCATATTTCAATTACTTATTCATTTCACGTGTGATGTACGACATCTTGTAACACAGTCACCAGGAAGCCACTCTCGGCAAGAGCCGCATTGATCTTCACTCAGCCTCACGCAACGCAAGGATAACATGCACGCAAATGCTAATAACTGTCCCAAACATCGACAGGATATCCTTGCCGATACGATACGCTTGTCTCGTGAGATGTCTTTTGCATATCTGTTCAGCCTTGTCTTGCGTTGCGTGATTTATCTCCCGACAAAACACTCTCCACCCATCAAGCAGACAGGGCGAACCTGTTTCACGCGATGACGCACACCGAGCCCGATTTCGTTCAGGTTCGACAGGAAAAACAAATCAGCTGTTGTCACATGCGAAGGAACTGTACCGGTAAAACCTGTCCCAAAATTGCTGGCAGTGACTCAAGCGGAGACAAGAGGAAAATTGCTGTCGATGCAGTGACTCTGTTACTCTCAATGCTTGGGTTTTTGCATTTGGAACTGACCTGTTGTACTGTGTGCAGATTCAAAACTGGATAGTGATGAAGTCATTTTGGCTATTGTCAAATAAGATTGATCGATTGGATCGTTGTTTGTTTGAGTAAGGGTTGTTTAACAAAACGGTTCGTTGTTTAATGTTCCAGCACACGTCAAGATTCAGAGATTGATTTGCAGATAGAATAGCGAGAACGAAACACATCATTGCGTAAAATATTGTTCCTGAGAGCAAAGACCACACACATCTCCAGGAGCGAATGGCTTGCGTGTTTGTAATGATGATTAAATGAACCAAACGTAGCAGCGGGACAGGAAACTGGAATGCTTTTGCTCCATATTTGGCAGCGTATCGTTGAGCGATAATTAAAACATGATTCAACGCACGCGAATGATCGGTTGTCGATCGGGAATACCATTTAGGGCAGTCGTAGAATAAGCAGCAGGTACCTGAACTTCTGCCACGCGTCTGTAACATTCTCAACCGAGGAGGAAAATGTTTGCCCCTGCAACATTATCAATTAAACTCGAATTCGCTTGAAAATTCCAGCAGCATCAAGCTGGAAGCTCGAAGGCTCGTGCCTCGTGCTTGCCGTATCTTGCCAATATCTTACGTCTCCAAATAAGGAATGGTATTTAATTAACATAGTTCGTCTTTCGTTCGCTTCCTACCAGAAGGCAAACGCGAGAGGGCATCAAACACCAATTGCACTGGGATTTGCTCTGTGATTTCAATTAAAATTTAATGGTAAGATCGGTCAGATTGTTATTGCGCACTGATTCGCTGGGAACAGATAGCTTCTTGGATGGTTTACGTTTCGCTTCCCGCACAGGGGTAGGATCGAAATGCAGGTGGTGAATTATTTTAGCGACCTCCCTCTTTTTCTCGCTTCGGTAGCTTCCCAGTGAGGCGTGTAATGCTTCACGACGCGCACCGCGCGCACTTTGGTAGGGATGTGAACAAACGCCTCGGCTACTGTTTTGTATGAAAAGAGGGGCTGCAGTACCTGCATGCATATGGCCATTAGTATTTGGACACCGAGCGCCGCGCAACACGTATGGTCAATATTGGTTCCCCCTCCAATGCGCGAGCAATTAGGTGCGATCGTCATGGGTGAAGTGTCTCCCGAGCATGGAGGTACATTTTACACACTGCTACTTTCAAAGGCGTGGTTTATAGTTCATCCATGTTGTTGGAATGCCACGAAATGTATATAAAACAACTTAAGATACCAATCAAGACGGTTAACATGAACTCGGAAACGCATAACGTAACATCGGTACCACAATTATCATCTCTTTCTGTTTACCATCGATGGCAAAACGAACGGCCGCGGTAGAAGTGTTTAACCAGATTTATTAAGCTTCAATTAATCAACTTCATGCTGGGCTGATATGAGACTGCAGATAATTTCCCAAATCAGCTGCGCAACATCGCGGAGTATCATGCTGGGAAGCATAAAGAGCGCCCTAATACGCTTACGAGCTACACGAGTGAGGCTAAGTTGAGGCTAGAGCACAGCAAGAGTTCCATTCGATCCACGAGTGCTGTGGACCATACGGTGGAGATGATGCTGCCCTCGGTGGTAGGTTGTGGTGCTGTGTGAAATATTGCCATGTCATAGAAATTAATAGAAACATTGTCTTACCAGCTAACATGATTGACTTTTATCGACACGCTGAAATCATCGATACGGCGGGGTGAGTGTTTGACATCGTTAACTACGGTTGTGATGTTTCTATTTTTGAGGAATGTTTCTGCAAGGCAAGACGAACTGCGCTATTCCTGGAATGCTCGTTCGTGTAGTCAATCGGACAAACGATTACAGGGATGGGGAGAGCTTTTTGCATATGCTTTATCGATTTATGTTTGCAAAATCACTGGAAAGCAGTGGTGGGGAATGTTTTGGATGTGTTTGGTGATGAAGATAAATGGTTGATTGATATGTAGGTACGCTTGCTTTATATTTATGAATGTGTGGAGAATTGCGAAGCCATTGCGTTTAGGTCATGCAATGATTACTGATAAGATTATGTATTTTTATTCCAAAACGATTTGCATATTCCTCATTTGGAATCTAATAGGAATTTCTAATGTGCCTATTCGAAAAGGGTACCTTAGAATCCAATTCCCAATTCACCCGTAATAGACAGTCAAGAAAATGTCCCAAAATTATAAGAACCCCTGAAAACCCCTGTAATGTATTTAAAAACATAATATAAGATGCATATATATGATCCAAATAGGGAGTATTTTCGGGAGCTTGTTGTCACCATATGCAACCATATTCACTCGATAATCAATGTGTGAGGGAGCGCTGAAAGTACTTTCAGTGACAGAGTGCACACCTTTCATTTTGGTGGCTCCATCTATCCACCTGGCCCGGTAGCAGCATGATATTTATCACTTGATTGATGAACGTCGTTTGGAAAGGGGCAACAACTGCGTGGAAGCAATCGAACACCAGGAAAACAACAAAATCAACTTTCCCCCTTCTGCAAGAAAAACTGTTACCACCCTGGGGGCAAAAGTTTGATTGATGAGACTCGTTTCAAGCCGATCGTCAAACGGAAACAAAATTCAATTAAACAGCCATTTTGATCACCGACAACAAAAGGCGCAGCACACCGTTTGCCTGCGTATCACTTTCATGCCAATAATTCCAAAGAAAAATCCCTCTTGCATACTAAAGCTTACCAAAAGAAAAAAGACACCAAGAAGTAATGTTGGCTAGGGAGTATCATTAAAAAATGGCACAATTCGGAACGATTGTGATTGATTGAGTAGGTGATTTCGACGGCAGGCGGTTGGCTGCCACTTGGGCTGTGGTGAAATTATACACCAACTCTTATCATCTCTGCTCAATCTCAGCTACTGGGCATTTTGCTTTATAGCTGCAGGGGTATTAACAGGGAGTAAAAAAAAGAGAAAAAAAGCCCCAAACTGCATCCGGTTGCCGTTCCATGCGTTCATTATCGTACCCATAAAAGGTGCAGATCGAATGGCGCTGAACGGTGCGCCGAAAGGAAACAACTTAATGTGGCCCGATGATCGGTTTTCGGGGATTCGATTTATGTATGCGGAGCCGGAGTGTTCGCTGATTTGGCCGTGCATGCTGATTGCGCAAATCATGCCGCAGTGTGCAGTGGCAGTCAATAATTATAATTAACCGAAATGTGCCACCTAAATTAACACATTTTGGCATCGTTTCGGCGATCGATTGGAGGAAGTCCTTTCTACTTGGACGATTGGACCAGAAATTGGCAAACTGCCCTTTGGGCAAGAAGTTTAATTTGAGTTGATTCTTACTGCTCCGAGCAATGCAAGAGTGAGCGGTGGAAAGTGAAAAACGAAACGCATTGCTTTATACAGTTCACATCCACATCTTTAAATCTTCCCACGTAGCGCATTATAAAACACTGATTACACCTCGTACCGATAATCACACCTCAGCCGGGCAGATTACATCCTTGACTGCAGCCTCTTGCAAAGCTTATGACCCAGCAATCACTGGCACGGTATGCTTTCTGGCTTTAATTAAAAGCATACACCAATCGTCATAAACGTCTGCCTCATCGGGATGCGATGCACGGCCCTTCGATCTCATCACCAGCCGCGGTTGCGACTGACGGGGAATGTTTTAATGATGGGCAAAATGGGGAGTAAATATCCACACGGACAAACAGACAGACAGGCTGAGAGGCCGGCGAGTGCTGCATTGGGTCGTGATTGTGCAGTCTAATAACTTAATTACAGACGAATGAATTCATCCCATTTAATGCGTCAGTCATCCGAGAGAGATGCCATCCCATCCATGGGATCGTCTTCTTATTAAAGACTCCCAAGAGTCCTCAACTACCTACAGAATTATGCGTTTTTTTTGGCCACACAATACTGACCACAGACAACCGCTTCCCGCGTTGGAAATGGAACAGGTTTTGTGGTGTCTCGCTGTGGGGAGACGAGTGCGTAATTGGTGTCGGAAATGGAACCACAACCTCCACGGCCGTAATCGATGCTCATACATTTATATGAGCACTGATGATTGTTTGCGGTAAAACGTGCATTTAACAAAAACATTAACGCCTTCTCACACAGCCACTGGACCACCTAATGGTACTCGCAAAGCTCGGACAATACTGGAGAGCGCTGTGTGAGGTGCAAAACTGTACCAGTTGAACGGGTAATTGCTGTAGAACAGGAAATCGGACCATCCTGTTAATTGGTCCGGTAAAACAACCAATGCAATCTTTCTCCCCTGGGTGACACTCTTCTTCCTTTGCTCTGAATTAATTCAACAATGCGCCTTTAACGGGGAGTATGGTCACGGAATGCCAGCATCGATCTTTATGATATCGATATTCTTTTTTCCTTCTACTGTACCACTGGGGTTAAATGGAATCTACTTTTCTATATTTCTGCTGATGATGGATCTTCCCCGTTGTTGTTATGTTACTCCCATTCGCCTTCCTTTTCGCTGATCAGGACTTTAATTAAAGGTTGTGAAGTTATGCTCGGGCGAAATAATTAGTTGCTTTTAACATTAACGCTCCTCTCCACGCTGGCTCGGCGTGTCAAGCCGGTCAACGAGGTTTGATTTCTGAAGCATAACATAATGCTCTCCTGCGCTACCGACCTCGATCGGAAAAAAACATCGTTTTCCAGCATCATCATCTATCCGGCCAGCCCGGAGAGAGAGTGCCGATGCCATTTTTATCAGCTCACGTTTATCATTCGAAAGTGATCGTCGGGGTTGCTTCGACACTGCCCAGGGGCTATTTGAAGGGCTCGGTCGTGCCTTCTCCGGGTGTCTAGTAGAGAACTTAGGTTGAGAAAAAAAGCGCACACAACCCAGTAGGTTGGTTGATAGAAGGGGTTGTTATTAAAATTCAATTTAAAAGCAGTTCCGCAAGGCACTTTAGCACATGGCATTTGCACGCCCGGGGTCGCCCATAGTAGATGGGCTGGGACATTGGCCCCCACATTCCATACGCTGCTGGAGTAGAGGGGAAGCGGCTGAGTAGGTGGAAGCAGAGCTTGTGACGCTTGTAAAAGTTATTATTATCATTCGCAAAAATGTTAATCAATGCCTTGGGGAATGATAACAAATGCTCCGCTCGTTGCTTTTGATCATGGAGAAAACACAGAATTCTCGTTTAAAACGGTCTTTGGTCCTGCAGTGGTAACAGATTTAATCCAACTGATCCAACTTACGGGTGAAACGTGTATCTAATAAGCTCAGAAAATAGTCATCCACCCGCTTAAAGAAGCGTCCAATTTCATGCCCAAGCATAGCCGACACAAATTTTTCGATTCATTTTCTGCTCAAAATCCAATGGTCAAACACGCCTTTCAATATTTCATTCAACATGATCGGCCACTTCGTTTGAAACGAGTTTTTTTTTTTCGTTGCCCGCTACTGCATATACAGGTAGACATCATTTCACTCTTATGATCTCGTTTTGGACAGCGCAAAAAGGGGAGAGAAAGAAAAAGACCCCAATGGGAGGGGGGGAGGTGAAGAATCTATCATCCCGTTCGGTGCCATGTTTGAATAGGCAGTTCATCATACCGTTTGGCGAGGGAGTCGGAGGACGGAGAGGAGTGGCAGGAATTCGGTAGATTGATAGGCCCTGTCTGCTGGAGTTAATATTCGGGTTCACCTCATCATCCAGCTGGACAAAGGGTCCTACTATTGTGAACGAACGGTGGCAGCCTGAGCTGCAGCCGCCGCAGTATTCAGCCATGGACAGTGTTCGATTTTAGGAGCTGGCTTCTGGACAAGCGGAACTGACAGGGCGTCAGGTTCAGACGCTTCCAGCAAGACTGGTGTCGTGTAAAGTTTAAGCTAATCTTGGACAGCTTGAACAGTTTAACCGAGGATTTAAAAAAATACTCACCATGAAACTAGATGAAGTTACGTTCCGTAGCGTTTTGTAAAGACTGTCTTCCACATTGGAGTTTTGTTTTGCGAGTTAATTTTGAAGTAGCTTTTGAATCACATTTTTTGCATAAGTATTACCAGCACAGTTATTAATTTCTGTTTTACAATTTTCCACAAAACCGCTTGAAGAAGGATATTGATAGAATAGTTTTCATGGCTGAAGTTCACTAAATGAAGAAGTAGACCATTCTAATTGGATTACATAAAAAAGTAGTATCACTTTCACAGACTCAACTGAACTTGCCTCAAATCGTGTTTTCTAATAATTAAAACCACTTTTATAACTCTACTTAAGAAAGTGTTGCCCAATTACCGGCAACCTTTTCCTCTTTTCATAATAGGAAATTTTCCGTTCGATTTAAACACTTCGACAATTGCCAACGCTTGCAGTCACTCGTTTCCTGCCAACTTCCTCTCGGGCAACTTCCTTTTCCCAGCAACGGAACGCACCGTGCTTCATCACTCACAACATCACTGCGCGCCTCACTTTAACAGCTTAATCATTACACCCAAGCTGCACCGGGGCACCAAACGGCACTCGATCGAAAAAGAAAGAAAAAAGAGTCGCGCCAGGTGAAAGGCGTCACACGTCCGGTTCGGGGCGCGTCATGTAAGCCTGGGACCGCTCGACCGCTTTCATCAAACACTGCATATTCACTGAACTGCATCGCGTCCGTCAGATGCACCGTATGCTCTGGATACATACCGTTTTTTTCTGGGTTTACTGCTGCTGCTTTCCTGCATGTGATCGCCCCGATCAGCGAACCACACCGCTCGGGATGCAGGGGACAAACTGCAGCAGTCGGCAATGCTTCCACTTGCACGAATGGTTCAATTGTTCGCGTTTAAACTAGGACCTCGGCTCGGCTCACGATCGGGCTTGATCTCGTTTGTCTAGCACTTTTCTCGAGACACGGCAAGACACGGGAAGCAAGGCACCTAGACAGTTCGGGGTTGCTGTTTTGCTGGCTCTTCGTCTTTCGCCTGCTCTAGTTCTCTCCGTACGCGGGGAAACGGTTAATCTAGTCTCACTCTCTCTCTGCTTTTCTTCAATCTAGGGGCTTTTTGTACGGCGTCCAATACAGCCTCCCAAGAGCCACTGAGAGTGAGTGCATTAGAACTAGGTAGGAGATCAAATGGTAACAACAACCCCACCCCGAACCTTAGGAGCCTTTTAGACAGTTTGCTCGCTGCTCTTCAGCTTTACTAGTAAAGGCAATAGGAGCAAAACATAGATAATCCTCTCTGTAGAGTCGATCCGAGTAAACCCACCACTGCTCGCGTTTCTCTTCATGTTTCCCAAACACAATTCAAGTCTCTCCAGCCTCCCGGCAGCATCCAGCGTGTTGCCTGTCGCACGTGTTGGCCCGCCTCAGAGACCCGTTAGTTTTGCCTTGTTCGCGCAAACGCAGCGTCAATGAACGCGCGCGACGCTCGAACGACCTCCAGAATTGCTCATCAGCTGACCGTGCTGGTGCTGCTTCGGAGGGGGGTTTGCAGGCACGGTCGACACCAAGGCACATCTCGGCACGCGTGTGCTTGCCCTCGCCCATTCGGTGCACGCGCCATTGCTGCGTTTCGCTGAACGGCGGGTGCTGCTTCGTTCAAGGGGAAAACTTGCGTTGGAAGAGCGAGCACGTAAAGAGCGTTGGCGCACAAGTGCGCTTACCGGTAGGCCCGTGTTCGGATCGGGTCGCACCGAAACGGTAGACGCTGCTGTAGTGGGGTTCGTCGCTTGCAGTTTCAACGAAAGACTTCAATCGCTGGAATGGCGTGGTAGGGCAATGACGCTGAAGTTGTCGTTTTTTTCTCACTATTAACGTGTTTCAGATTGTTTGTTTGCTTGCAATTAGCGCCATAAATGTATAATTTAATTTTATCAATGTTTATGATGTTTCGAAAAGATTAATTTATATTTAATTAATTAATTGATATTAATTGTAGGATTGCTTGACCCTGGGTAGGGATTGCTGGCCCCAAATTTGTAGTATATTTAATTAATTCATTTTTATTTAATTTAGGATAGCTTGACCCTGCGAATTAAATCATTTTGAACCATTGTTTTATTTAGTTTTTGCCCATTCCTTGCGTTGGTTGTTTTTTATTAATAATTATTTATGTTAATTGTATGTTTATTTTACTTAAGAGTTTTTGCTCCGCTTGAATGCAATTTTCACGCTCTAAACGCTTTGTTTTAACTAGTGTTGTGTATGTTTATAATTTCTCGGTAGTTTGGAATAGAAAAGAAGAAAGAAACTTCAACTTTTTTGGATTTGTTATTTTGTTATGTCTTGGGAGAGACTAGCATGAACAACATTTTCTAATGATTGTGGAACGAATAGCATAGCTTAAGCTTAAGATTTTTGGCATATATTTCAACTAAATTGTTACAGTTTGTGATATATTTGAATTGTGTTTTGGCATAACCGTTTCTTCAAATAACCTAATTAGTTCTTTAATTAAAAAAGTATCTAACTACACATAAATTGTATGTTTACACAGCTGTTACATAGTTCTTAATACATATGCATTTCGTTCAATAATTAAATCAACTTTGACAAGCATTTTAACACATTCTTGCCAGCCTGTTCGTATTGCCAAGCTGAGCCAGAACAGCAAGATCACTCCAAAAACCACTCATGATTTCGCAACCTGTTAAGCGAGAAACGGTGTACGGCGTGTTATCAATTCCCCCCCTGGCTCGGTGCGGTCTCTCGCTCCGCCGGACTGCCATAAATTACGCCGAAAGCACGACAAAACATTGGCCGTGGCACGCGCTCATGAGCCCACCCTCGCCCCGGCGCGCAGCATTGCGCTTCAAAGCAAAAGCGCCGATGGGCAGAGTGTGCAGATCAGGAAGAGTTGCGCAGAACGTGTGCGCTACACTTGTGTGTCGCCCTGCTGGAAGCATAATTTATGAGGCCAGGCTTGCCACTTTGGACACGAAGCCATCGCGGTTCCCAATTCCATCACGCATGGCCCGGCCCGACCGCGCGCGGTTTTTCAGGTGCATTGAAAAGGCTAATGGTGTATGGCTTTTGCTGGAGTTGCCCCACGAGCATGACACGCACACGCCGGGTAAAGCCATTACCATTTGAGGGATTCGGGACCCCAACGATATTGCACACCGAAAAGGTGCACTTGCTCTGCTTGGTATTCGAGTTGTGATAGCGTGAATGTTCTTACCTCTTCCACAGCTGCAACAGCCGGCGAACTTTTTGCCCAATTCTTACGGTGATCGATTTATTCCCCGTCGATACGCACTGTCCCGATCGAGCCGGTTCAAGGCGGAAAGCATACCGGAACAGAAAACGGATCCAATGGTGATGGTACGGCGATTGAAACATTTTAACGTATACAATAAAAAAACAAAACAGAACGACTACACTCACATAAAAAAACGATTCGTTTCAGAAGGAGATGCCTGGCTACTGGCGTACCCATCGCTATTCGAGCGTGCTGAAAAGCCAGCTCGGGCTGGTCTCGACGCACGATAAGATACTGTCCTTCCGGGATAGCACCAGCCGGCAGGTTTGCAAACGGCTCGCCAACAAGCGTCCGCTGGAGTGCATCGTCCGCTCCACGTACAGCAACCAGCAGAAGCTGGACTGGAGCTGCCATCCGCGCACCAAACCGATCGGGTTCATCGAAGCCGTGCACGATCTGCCCAACATCAAGACGTACTATCACAAAATCATCGACTGGTCCGTGACCGGGCAAATTGCGGCAATCTTCAGCAAAAAGCTCGTCATCTGGACACCCAACACGGACGAGATCATTGGGCTGGGGGCCCAGTACGCGACGTCGATCGCGTTCGAGCCGGCGGGCCCTCGGCTGGCCATGGGCATTTTTATGATGAACCGACCGTGGCTGAACATCTTGGACGACCCGGCCAGGCCGCAGTCGGAGCGGCACGGCTCGCTCAAGATGCTCGACCCGCTGGAGCACCCGATCAGCTGTCTGACCTGGGACGGTAGCGGACTGTACGTGCTGTGCGGGTTTGGCAATGGTCAGATTTCGATCGTACGCATCCGGCCGGCGGCCAACATTAACCAGTGCGAAAGCAAGTACTGCGTGCACAAGGGTTCGATCATCGCGATCAAGTTCTCGTGCGGGTGCCGGTACATGGCGACCGCGGACGATCTCGGCCAGCTGTACCTGTGGCACTGGAGCGGCGGCAACCTAACGCCCATTACGAACTGGGACAGCTCGATGTGCGCCTTCTTCGACTGGCATCCGTGGCGCGAGGATGAGATTGTGATCGGTGAGTGTGGTTGGGCTGGTTGATATGGGCCGAACGCAAATGGCCGCACACACACAGACACTTACAAAACAGGATGTTTAATTTTATTAGCCGACAGCGAACCGATCCTGATCGCACTGTACCACGTCCCGAGCCGCCAGGTGCTGTCGTACTATCAACGGCGCGAGAGTGATTGTATCTTGACGACGCTTTCGTTCAACAAGCTTTCCGGCGAGCTGGTCGTGTGCTACTCCTTCACGGGTAAGTAGTAATTAAACGTCATTACGCGATTAATCGTTCGCGGTTTGTAGATTGCTGCGCGGGGCAGATGCATCTGCGTGCGCGACATGTGGGCTGTACGTCGATGAGGTGTCGGGTGCGAGAATGGTTTGGTTGGAACTGTTGGGACACGGTAGGTTAGATTTATCATTGATGGTGTTTATATCGAACCACACAGTTTGGTGTTGAACGAAATGGTCATAATCGCAGAAATATTCCGAACATGTACGATCGAGTGTCGTTGTTGTGGCTGGATGTTTTCACCAAAGATTTTTACCATATTTTATTGAAACTGTACTGAAGTATCTTGGCATTTGATAATGCATTAAAAAATAATTTAAAATAATATTTGAAACCTGCTGATCTAAGCCATTCGGAGGTTTTGATGTGCAAGATAGAGTCAGCATATTGTCTTTATTTTACACATTTTACCAGATTGCCTATTGATTGGTTGGGTTGATTTTATTTTAGCCTTTTGATCACACTTCAATACAAATATTAAGAACATCGACCTATGAACTGGATTTTTAGATCATAAGAACTACACTCAAAAATACTTTTACAAAAAGTTTTTGTGTATTTAAGCCTTAATCATTTATCATTGCAACCTTCTGTACCAAGGCAAAATTGTAACAGACTGTAGCACCTGTAGAGAACTATACGATAAATGATCTAAAAATGTGTTTAAATGTAAGGACGCAAACATAAACAACGCTTACAATTTTGCAAACAGCTTAAAACATTAATATTGAATGGATTACAAGCTCTTTGCCCATTTGCAACTTTGTAACAAACCATCGGAATTTCCCTGCCAATGAATGTACAGCCTCTCGATAGGAAATATTGAAAGTCTATGTGTTTTAGTGTTAACAACTCGAACTCCTGCTACCATCTAGAGTCCATATTTCACTTGCTACAAACTCAAATTTGTCTACTGCTCCCTTTCTCGCTTGCCTTCACACAAGCTCATTCCACTCTATGCTCCCTATGTAATAAAACTAATAATCATGATCAAGTGCTCCACAAAGCTATCGGCTACAGTCTTCTCAAGCATGTGCCCTCTCTTGTAATTATTGATATTGCTACCTTCCAACCACCGTCCCATAAGATCCCTTCCTTCCCTGTGGCTATTACGATTGGCTACAGCGCTACACACCCAGCGCCAGCGGTTCGATCAATGAGCATGGGTAAACCACGGCAAGAACGCGAAACGGGAAGCAATTTCGCTCCGGCCAACATAGTTTTTAATGATACAAATTTAATAAAGCAGCAAACGGTGCAGGAGCAAAGGGCATCGATGTAATGCCGTTTGCTGAGTCGGATTAAATTGAATCCCCATTACTTTTCCTTCTTGTTGTTTTTTTTTTCTGTTGTACCTCCAACCGTAGATCTCAGCAAACCACCCGAAATACTTGTTCTCGCGTCGATGGATCGCGTGGTGGATGTGATGCGCAATCACGATGACTGCATCGTACACCTCCTGTGGAGTCCGGATGGAAAGCAGCTGGGTTGGTTTTGAGTTTTTCTAAAAATTGTGGCCTCCATTCGGAAGTATCTATTAATCCTTATTGTTGCGTGTTTTCCCTCTTTTAGCAAGTGTAGGGTATGATGAAACGCTCACGATTTGGAACTTCTTCGGTACCTCGCCCACAAACGAATGCAAGAAGAGGAAGCTGCAATGCGAACCGCCGGCCAGTAGCGGTAGCTCACGGACCGATGGAAGAGCGTGTGGCAATGCTGGCAGTTTCTGGGACACATCTCGCATCCCGTGCAACCGTAACAAAGAAGCCACCTATCGTGATCTGGCCTCGAGTTTTCTTTTCAAGGCAATGCGCTGATGCTGCTGTTCTTTAGTACACCCAGTCCGTAGAGTCTAACAGGGAAGGAAAAGAAACCGGAGGCCCCTTGATGGAGTCAACGGGCATCGAATGCGAGTAGGTAATTAAATTAGAGACATAAATAATTGCAAAGGAAAGAAGGAAATGAAGACAAGCTTTTTCCACCAACGCTCCGGAGAAGATGAGGCAAGATAGGGGACACATTCGGACTGAGTTTGTTTACAGGCTGCTGAGCGGCCTTTCGATAACACAGCAGAGCAGATAGACTGCAAACGTTGTTTAGGCATAGGTCCGATATTATAGTCGTAATGTTCCAGTTTGTTTATTTATTTTATATTTAAAGTTCATTGTAAAGTTCATAAATCATCAAGAAGTTTGTTAAACCATTTTACCGTGGCCTTCGTGCTTTATACTCATCAAATCTGATCATAAGACTATTTCTTTATTATTTGATTTGTCTGGCGCAGCTAGCACAAGCCTATTAAAACATTGTTAGCGAAAAGTGACCTTTTGAGTAGAAAAAAAATAGTCCCGAACAACCGTGTAATATTTTCATACATACTGAACAGGTTGTCGTTTCGCGTGCACTGCTGTGCGGTCGTGCGACAGCCTGAGCGGGGTAAAACCTCGCACCACGGAACCACGAAGGTGCAGCATGTTAAGCTGCTGGCAAACGTATTTTGTACACCTGACAGCACCATGCCAAGCGGATCTGCCACCGTGCACACTCCCCCATCCATAGTGTCCGTATAATCAATTAGTAAAACTTCTACTCCCGTAACCTGTCAACTTTAATCCAAACTCTACATACTCATATTTGTGAGGGACTTTTTCGCACAATGTCACAGTGAACAGCAAACGGTAGGACATTTCTTTTCATTTGTTTGTTTGTGTATTTGTTATTTAGTGTCTTGCACAGGTTTACTGACCAGTTGAGGTCAAACAATATTTGGTATATTTTGAAGCATTTTTATCGTTTGGTTCATAGGAATGTACAGATATTGAGAACGTTGGTAGCTCACGTGACCTGAGCGGTCGTTCAGGAGCATACAAATTCAGTTTTTCTTACAGGTAGGGAGAGCCTATGTCCCCGCTTGTCTCTAGAGTTTGTCCGATTACAAACCCTAACATCCTATTGTATAATGATGAATCAAGGATCACACCAAGATCCCTGACTGATGACAAGCGAGACAACTTGTGACTGTGTGATGAGTAATCAAAATTTAAAGGGTTTCGTTTTCTGCTGAACGTAATTGAGCTACATCTATCCACACAGAGGCTTGGTTGGTTTTCCAACATGAATTAACATGATTTGCTCGATTTTATTGATACAAACATCAAGTTTAACTGCGGTTTGTGACAGATTTTTAGAGTTCTTAGACTAATAACAATTTCTATTATCAGAACAAAGTGACTTCAAAGTTTTCATGAATATTTATTTTTATACTATTATACTATTCTGCAGGAGTCAATATATGGATCAAATACAATTAAATGCTTATCATATACATTCTATTAGTATTCTTTTCTTAGAACACCTTACGCACCTGTGCTTTATTGAAGGTTTTTATTGAGTGACTAAAATGTCCTCTACTTGTCGCAGTGTGCGCCTGCTCCTCCAGAGCCTTAGTTTGTTACTGACGCTGGTTGCGCACGCTGGAACCGATGCGATTAGGCAAAGTGAAAGCTTGCTTTATGGCGGTTAGACAGGGCAAAATTGTAGCTTCACGGTGTGGTTAAGCCGGGAGCTTAGTTTGATTTTCTGCGATATGGTGGCCGTTGGATGGGATGGGCATGGTCCATTCCAGCACTGTGTTGCCTGCCCTGTCTCATTATCATGGTACGGTTCCATGTAAATGGCATCGTGATTGTATTGCAGGATAGAAAATGTTGTACATTAAGGAGTGTTGTGCATGTAGGATACTTATATTGCAAGTGTTTTTTTTTATTGAAGCAATATTACTTCAGGGTAACATCAGACGATTGGTGTCTCGTCTTTCGTTTCGACGGTTTCTAAAATAATAATTAAGAAGATACAATTACGTTCCTGTCAACCGGATCGTCTCGCTAATCAGTCGATTCTATCCGCTTAGCACTCTTTTGCGGGTGCGTGCCACCGTACCATAATGATGCGTTCGGAATGCTCGATCCTTCCCGAATCGACGGTAATGATCTGGATTGAAGATTCTCGGCGCTCGTCACGCCACGCCATTTATTAGTGTGCTGAAATGTGGCTTTCCGATCGCAAAACAGGTTCTTCGTTCGCCATCACGGGACGAACCAACCTTAAGATGCACCCCGCGTTTATCTTTGTTCTTCGATCTTTTATGATAACCTCCACCGCCGGTTCTGGCTTTAGCTCGACAAAGCGTCCCGGTGGTACGTGGTGGCGGGCTTTTCGGCTTGCGTTCGATTCCTGTAATTGCCCGACTCCCTGCTAGTGACGATCTTTGACGACCGGCCGTGATGCGTTCGATGCGGCGTGGTGGAGATGCTTGTGCCGATCTCTCGTGACTGAAATTTCATCTTGATTGATTTAGATTGAGCCATCACGAGCCCTCGATGAAAGTGAGGCCGTAAATCTTGACAAACGCTGACCGACCGGTGGGTTGGTTGAAAGGGGCTAGGTGATGTCACGTCATTTCAGTGCCCCAATTAATTCAAAACGTTTTGTAGCGTGCTGAAGAAAGCGAAGGATGCACCTGAAATGGTACAAAACGAAATATATCTCAATAGTAGCACCAGCTTTCGGTTAGGTTCTGTTCACCTGTCCCGGCACGGTATTGCAGGTCACGATATTGACCCTGAGGAACGATTCCAGCTTAAGCAATGCACGATCTAGCTAGAGGAGGCAGCGTTTTGAAAAGAAATGCAATATTCACTCACCGAGTTTTCCTCTCATTAAACGTAATAGTAATACCCTGAAGGTGCAGGCGTGTAGGACAGGATTGAGGCGAGATCATTCCATTTAACCTGTCTGCACACGATGGCTTTTGGCAGGCAATTCAATTACGGACAACTGTGGCACACTTCTTTTTTACTGTTATTACACTTAATGCAAACCAGGCAATATTGAAACAGCAACAAAAACGCCACAGAAAAACGTGCATTTAATCGTGCTCGATCGGTTAAACCAATTTTTCCAATCGATAACAAAACGTAACCCACCTTGCAGTGCAGACAGGAGAAGGATCTTTCATTACGCTTATCTGACCTACAGCATTAACAGACAGCATTAACCATTCACGCGCGTAATGAAATGATGCCCATCCATCTTTGCGCTATTTTCCAGGACGCACACAGCTAATGCTTCCGCACAAATTGAAATCAGATCTCGAGCAACCGATGAAGCACCGTATCGTAGAATGTCTGTGGAGTTGTGGGCTGTTGTACAAGCCTGCCTCTCCCAGTGTGGTTCGATCCCAGGTGCACACACTTGACGTGATCACGATGTAGTTTTCAAATTATCAACACCTTTTCGCGTGGTGTCGTGACTGGACTTCCAGACCACTGGACGCGGCGCAAAGTTGCTTATGCATATCCGTAAATATTGTGTTAACACCGGTAGCGGTTGGAAGGAGGCATGCCACACGGATCATGCCACCGATGGTTCACTGGACTCACCGCTAGGGAAGGCTGAGAAGTGGAATAAAAACTCACCTCCCGATTAAGATGGTGGAAAAGCGGATCCCTCACTGGGGAATGATTGAATTGACAAGACTCCTCCAGCAGCAAGGAGTGAGAAGTTAAACGTGTGTCAGCATTGGAAATTGAATCGAAAGTCAAACCATCCCTCACGGCAAGTGCTTTCCAAGCAATAGGGCGATAAAAAGGCGTACACCAGAAGCGCATCAACGATTGGTGGGAGAGAGCTTAAAATTAGTGCATCTCAAGTCGATGGCCTTCCAACGCTACTTAACAGGTTGTCAGATTGAGCGTCCTGCATCGGAAACGGGCTGTAAAACCAGCTGACTCATTGGAAGTTAACTCTCGAACGCGCGAACACCGTGTGCCTCTTTCGTTCACCGAGGCTCGAGAGGTTCATTATGGTTTATTGGCATGTTGCGGCCCTTCTTTGGAGTGGCGTAATTAATTTAGCGCAAATCACTTGTCATGTCACGATCGTCAGGATCAGCCATGTCATCCGCGGACAGACGGACCCGTCAGTCAGTACGGTTGGGGGACTTCCCTTTTATCGGATATCGGTCTTCATGTTGCGTTGCGTTGCTTCCCTTGAACGAACTGGTCTCTGGAGGGATCGAGTTGAAATGGCGAAAATAGGTTATAATTTGTTGCCTTGTAAAGATTATGCGTTTTTGGGCCGTTTTGCAATTAAACACTACTTTAGCGGAGTTGTTAGTTAATTGTCAATCACTAATTGTCCCTTAGATGGTAGCAAAACAATTCAAGGCAGCTAAATTGAACATTTGACTCTGTTTGGAATGTAGATAGCGTAACAACTGTTCCATAGTTGAAGGCATGTCGCTCTTACTTGAACAAACATGAAGAAATAGGAAATACACCATCAACGAACACAGCTTACAGGACTTAAAAGCATGATATGCTGCCTGTTTGATGGTTAGTCCACTTCAGGATCTTGTTGCGTGTTCTCATCGAGCTATTGAAGCTAACTAAAATGTCTGCAGGCATCTATGCCCAATGAGCGCATGAGACACAAATCCCCATACCTCAAGCACCCAACCATCGATTAGTTCCTCATGCCCCATCGGACACATCTAGCGATATAAATCTTCGCCCTTTCAACAGTTGAATTCCGCCTGTCGTTCGGCATGCTCCAAAACATTCCAGGCACGGCATGAATGTGTGTGTGCGTTTTGTACGTGCATTTCACGGTGAATGTTTGCTAGGCTCAACAGGCGAAAGGAAGAAGAAACTAGAGAAGAAAACTCTGAAAGAGAGTCAGCACAGCACCGCTAACCAAGACAATTAAGACATCAAATAGTGGTAGAGTTGGAGCAAACCACCCCCTACGTAGCAAACCCTTGCCGACGGGGCCGCATCGTGGGGGCATATGGTTTGCTTTAGATGAGGGTTGCCTGGGTCCTTTTGGCGATCGGCGATCGGAAAGAACACGAAGATCGGTTGGCTTTGATAGTGAGATCTCCTCGCCGGTTTACAAGTCTTGCACGCACGAAATATAGATGTCGATCTCTGCAGATCGATGTGATTGGCTGCCAAACGCGGATTGTGGAGGGAGATTTCTGGAGGGATTATTAATCGATAGTTGAAAGAGATCCAATATCTGTAGCACGCGTGAGATCTTTATTTAGAGCTTCCATGTATCACCACAGTCCAACCTCTGGCAGTGGTAATGTTATATTCAAATGCCAATTGCAATGTGTCTTAAACATATTGTTCCCAACTATCTGCTTGCCTACAGATCTCAAGTACAAGTACCTCAGACTGTTGGACCACAAACTGGACCTGAAATCCAGAAAGGTGTGGAAAATGTTGCAAACCCCTCGTGGGCCACTGTGGGCGTTAATGGCTTCGCATAGCATCAGGCACTGCGGGGTTTGCGTTTGTGCCGGAATCAAAATACAGCAACATTGTTGTGGGCCAGTTCGGTGTATATGCGCAAACACACAGACATGTTTTATTTCTCTTCTTGCAACGTTCGCTTCCCGTTTGCGCGCATGTCTCACATCATAACAAGAGATTATCATGCTGTCATATCATAGTCATAAGTAGCGCGATAATTGCGGACTGCTATTGCGGTTATGAAAATAAACTCCCAAAGGCCTCCAGTTAGGTTGTCACAAAAGATTCTCCAAGGGTGACCATTTACACCGTCACGGGACGGCGGGAAATAGTGCCCAAGGCTGTGTTGGATGGAGGTTTAGCCTTGCCTGCACTTTTTGCAACACATTGTACAGACTCGCGGTTTCCGAGCATGTGTCTTGTGTGGACGGCATTAGATTGTGTCACCTTGGGAATGTTTGCAGTGTGAGCGCGCTTAACAAGAGGAAGATTTATTTTCCCTGCAAATCAGTGTAACATCTCCGGAATGGGCTATAAAAATGTTACTTAGTGTAGAACCGGCGCATAGTAATGAGGGTGACAGTCTCGTACTCTACTCACGCGCTCATGATGAAGGGTATTCAATTACGGTACGATCAGATCGGGATGATTGATCCACACGAGGGCTTGATGATTGATTGAGATGCTTGATCCGTCCAGTGAACTTCTCGTACGGAAGCTTTCCCTCTCACGGATGATTAACGTGTTTGATGTTTTTGTCACCACCTGCTCTTCTGTCCTCTCTTTCATCCCACCGAACACAGATGTACTCCCTCATCGACACGAATTGTTGCAATTGATTCTGAGTTTTGTCTCAAGTTGATCGTTTCGCTTCCTACGCTTCATCACCCACCTCCTTCATCCGTCCTAATGGAACTTGATGTCTCTGTTCACGTACACTCAATGTACGCGATACAGGCTCTACTGGAGATCGTCTGCTAATGGAGCTCGTGGTAGATCTCCTCACCTTCCCGCTTTTCCTCGTCCTGCTGGGCAAATATTTTATCAACGGAACGATTTTTATTGCTTGATCCTCGGTTGCCTTTTTTCGTTTGGCTCGATCATTCCCCGTTGAGCGTGGATTTTCGCGTCTTTTTTCCAACGGACGGACGAGCGTCCATAAATCTTGCACAAACGTTGCGCGCACGTTCCTCACCACACACCACAGAAACAGCGATTGGGATCGCTCACACACACACACACGGAGGGGAGAAGGAATTTCCATTTCCCAACCTGTGCGTTTGGAGCTCGAGGTCGCTCTAGGAATGTTCCGTAGCGTGGCGGAGAGAAATATTACAAAAGTAGTAGAATTGGACCATAAATAACACTTAACTTTAATACGGTGCAACTGATGCGGTGCAGCATACGGGTACGACCAATAAATCATGCATTATATTAATGTGCATTTTATTTTTCACTTAATTGTGGATATTATCGGGATATTACTTCCTAGCGCTGCAGGTGGGAGAGCAGACGGTTTCACTGGAACTGGCAGAGAGCTGTTGGTATGTTCCGGCAATAAGTTCTTTGATGTCTGGAGTGTGTCGCAGTGCATGGAGCGTGCTTGGTTTAGTCGGTAGACATCCACCATAATCACGTATCAGCGATTTGGGGACATATTATTATGGATGTCTAGGGGTGGCGTTTGAAAATAAAGATACATTGGACGTAAAAAATGGACTCCAGCTTGTACACATTGTGACTGGAGTTGTCCGGAAAGCAGCACCACAAAGTAAAACTGGGTTGTAGCAAGGTGCATAGGATGTGCTTCTAGGATTGATTGGATTGGACGTGAGGAGACAATCTTGGAGCTTCAAGAGATCATGTGATAATTATCACTTCTTAAGGCCGTAAGGATCGTGCGCAATGGCGAAGTGGAATGTTTAGGCAATGTGTCATTAAATAATTAACACGTTATTACCTAATACGGGCAAATAGTTTTGTAGCTCACCAAAGGTTTAATTTCCCACGACGATCATTTGTTGCGTTGCGCTAGTCCCGCGAGAGCAAAACAATACGTGCAGGAATGCAGCTCGCTACAACAAACTATGCAGTAGAATCCTTGTGATGTGATATTCGTGGCACGTACGCGATCGGCAATCCAACATCATGCTGATAGGTTGGATCGAAGGTTATTGATCAAAGCTTCCCTGGTGTAACACATTCCTTGCCTGCTAAATGGCAAATCAAATATGACAAACTGTGAGAAAAGCGGCAACAGCTGCAACTTTGTACCACTGATTTGCCTCAACACCCCAGGGCTATCGGCCGCTTTGGCAAACTCGATATTAAATTCATCAATATCTGCCAGAAGCGTACCCCAGCGCGTTGGTTCCGGAAAGGAGAGTTTTAGTGTTCCAGTTGACCGAACCCGTGTCTTTGGTGCCCGTAAGTAACCAGCGGACGCACGGCAAATTAAAACTGCAAACGCAAAGGCTCACATGGCGGCTGCTCAAAAGCGCGCGTCACACCGTGTCACCGTGTGTTTAATTAAAACTTGTTCGCTACACTGTTGCAGCCTGGTGCGTTTTATGTAGCCGGTTGATTGCGTTAATCATCGTCGGGCCGCTCGGCAGCGGCTACATTCGGCGTACGGCGCATCAGGCAGGCGCAAAGCCATCATCGACAGCCAGCTTTCATCCGCTAAACCTGCCCCGAGGGGGAAGAAGTAGAGCGAACCCGAGCTATTGATTTTCACCGCCTCCTCTCGGCCGGTGTTGTCGTTTGGTTTCCCCATAAGCATCGGTCGAGAAAATCTGCACAAGCGAATCGGAGTCCCCGGCCGGTTGCCGTGATCGGACCGTCGAATAATCAGCACTATTGATTAATAATGACAATTAAACCACCATCCCTTAGGGTTCGGCACTGCGCTCGATCTGCCTGATGCCATTACAAATCGAAACACCCCGATTTTCTACCCTTTTTGTTCGGCAGACAACCGCTCCCTGGAAATCCCCTTGAGGGGATCTACACACTCGCTCGGATGGTGCTCGGTGCTGACCATCGCCACTGCCAAATGACTTAAACGCTTTTTTTTCTCCTCCGCTGCCCTTCGGTGCGGCCATTTTTCAGCAAAATATCGACAGTTGCGCCAAACCTTTCGTTTGCGAAACCTCTTCCCTCGCTCGAAAAATAGCCCCTTCGGGGGGTTTGATCCCTTCGTGTGTCGCGTAAAAAAGGCCACGTTTGGCAGCCAGCTCTGCTGCTGCCGTGGAAGCTGTCGTTGCAATTAGTAAGGATTAAACCCCCGGAAGGGAGAGAGCTGCAGTGGGGGAAGAAGTGGACGGTAAAAAAAGCAATCTGTAGCTAACAATAAAACGGTCCTTTTCAAAACTGGCGGCGGCATCGTTCGGCTCGATCGAAGATATCGGGCATTACCTCACCGACGCCGAGCAAGAAGAAGCTTACTTCTTTGCCAAGCTCTTCTGCAGTTTCGAGCTCGATCGCGCATTGATTTTATCGGTGCCGGGAGGCTTGTCCCTAAACAACCTGATCCACGCCAGGCCGATGTTGCTCTCGGTTATGAGTTTGCACACTCCACCCACTCCAAACCAGACCCTCTTGAGCATCGTCAGCGCTGTATGTAGAGCGTAGCAAGCCAAAAGCATAAAAAAGGCAAGTTTGCTGAAACGGAAATCAATATGCCAGCAGCAGCCAATAACAATGAGTATAAAGGGTACGCTAATTGAAGTGCAGAAGTTGCAGCAGGGTGCTTTAATTTGTGCAACATGCAATTAAATGTAGCGCGTGACAATTGTATGGCTTGTGTCGATGACTATGTCACGACGGCGGAACAAATCGACGTGGAACGGCAATAACGGGCGGCTGCAAGTGGCAATGTTTTTCCAGACATTAAAGCGTGTTGAACAATTAATGTCAGTTGGCGAAGTGAGAGAGAGAGAGAGAGAGAAGATTTTGTAATTGATTTTGCGGTAAAAGAAAACATTTAGTAGTTCTTCAAGATGCGAAGATGCTCTGTCCTGTGTAATTTCAAGAAACAGAATGAACAACATCAGATAAGGAAGATAGTTTTGGCTCGAAAGCACAACTATCGCACCACATACAACAAGTCACGAATGTCAATGATATCTTCTCCGTGCTTCAACTTATCAGGTGCTTTGAGTGCTCTCAAACTCTGTAAAGTGCATCTTTTCTTTAGTTCACTGCTTCTCCAGTGTTTCTCCCTTGAATCCGGCAGTGTGGTCGTCAATCAACAGGTACGAAGCGTCGACAGAAATGATTTGATTGGTGCGAGACGTATTTAAAACCAAATTAATCCCGTGAAAGTAAACGATGATAAACGCCACGGCACACGGAGCACGGCTGCCGGGAACAAGGCATAACTAGCGTAACGCGACGCCGCCCAAGCTCATTATACCGGAGCCCTCTCCGTTCTACCCTCCGGGCGGTCTTCCCGTGCCAAAGTGTCTCACGTAAGCACGCCACACTCGCAGCAAAACGATTCAATCAATCTCGCGCGAAGCCCCACTTGCACGGCGGTTTGATTAGCCGCCACCGATCCAGTTTTAACTGCCATAACCACCCAAAACACAAAACCACTGCTCCACTGCTTCCTGCTTCCCCGGATACCCGCCCGCCAGCCGCTCGGTGTATTAACGAAGCGCAAAATATCTCGCAGGGAATTTGTTCCACGGTGTCCCGATCCCGACACCCCGATCCCGGCGTGGCGGTTGCGCGTTGCGTGGCGTGCGAAGTACAATTATTATTTTCCCATTTTCAACGGATTGCTGGACGAACCGCGGCATCGGTGAAAATTGGTGTCCGCCTCAAGGGAGAGCACATTTAGCTGCGGCTCGTGGGGAGCTCAGGTGGGCGAGGGCCTCTGGGCGAGGGACTTGTAGAAGGCTGCAGAGGCAGGACTTCCCTTGAGGGGCGAAATGTTTGGTTTGGTGTGTCTGCGAAGCGGTGTAAAAAGGTGGCTTGCCGTATAGATCGCTAATCAAGTGCGAATTGGACTGACGGCTTGACAAATTACAATCGAGCGCTAAAAGGGACGCAAAGCCTTGATTGCGTTTGGGTGTTTCGGGATTAAACGGATGATCGAGCTTGGAAGGGAATGGAATGAGCTGTTTTTTTGTTGCAGCTTGTTACAAGCACTTCTAAAGAAAAATAGTATCTAGATGCCTTCTCATTAGCACTATTTTGCATATTGGCGTAGGTGCAAGTCTACGTTATTCATTCTTTCGGAAGATCTACGCACAAATGTTAATATTTAGATTCTAGTATGAAATTGTAAATTCAAGAATATTTTTTTCACTTCAATTATACGTAAGTAACATAATTAGACATGCGCGGGCTAGTTAGCTTCTTTAATACTGAGAATAAATATCAGCAAATAGATCGTTTATAAGTCTTGTAGAGAGATCATAGTTGTCTTTATCTTAGATTTAGGCTTTATTCTATAAGTTATTTCTCATCTGTTCAAGGATAAACCAGTTATTACGCATTGAATTGGTCCTCAATACCAATCTTGAACTTTATGTGTTTATTTACCAGATCTGAAACATTCGTGTAATATTGTCTAGATAACTCGACTGGTCTTGCTCCTGATAGTAGTCTTTACCTTATAAATCATGTTTTAGGATCAGCTGTATGCTCCAATTCTTGACATATAATTTCTAAAAATTCTTATAACCAGAATGAAGACAGCAGTAGCCTACAATGGGTGTCATGTCTCGTGTTATAATCGTCTAAATTTGAAATTTATAGTAGCAATCTTGTTGCATCAGTGAATTCTTCCATTCTTTATGGATTATTTGTAAAACAAAGACGTATTTTATTTGACATCGAGCTCAAATCGAGATATCTTGAGACTGAACTCATTCATTTTTATATGGATAATTTTACTTTGGTGTTCATTTTCTCAACTCAACTCTACGTCTGTTGATCTCTTATTTACAAAAGTAGTGTTTTGATTTCAAATGTTATCACGCTGTACCAAAAACACCTTACAGGCTAATTTCATTATAATAATTCAAGTGAACATTATCAATTTGATCCAAAATCACAATGAATAATAATCTTTGTGTTGGATTCAATTTTTGAAGTATTAAATAATTGCTAAAAAAACGTTTTCCTTTAGATGAAATCTCACAAGCATACTTGCTTCCGTACATACATTCTTGAAGAAGAGCACCAAGCAACCTGAAATGAGGTAGATTTGTAAGATTGCTTGTTTTAATTTTAATTAAATATTTATTAACCACATATAAGAACATTATAGATGCAACCGGTTTTTGCAGCCATGTCCATACACAGATGCCATGTTTACTCAAAGGTTGCTTTACGCCTGGAACTTAGCTACAACGTTCGCGCAATGATGTACAATGCAGTTATGAATGAAACCGACTTCTTTCCTCCCACTACTGCTACTTGCCTCCCTGCTAAATGGCGTGACACAGCTCATTTTGACATGACCATCGCAAGGGCCGAACGTTGTGCCACTTACTACTGCACAAATAGCGTTCACCGAACTGAAAGGTGGATGCAAAGGATCGAGCCCCACATTACGATGAACTAGTTTTATGAACCACCAAACAGCTGTTTTATCGGGCTATCAATAATATTTCTCCTTCCGCCCTCACATTTTTCTTTCATTTCTCGCGTAACGAGTGAGAACTTAATCCACCGTTTCGCTTCCCGCTTACCCTGGCGCTGGCGTTGTTACAATGTTGCAATGTTTGGACCAGCGGTGCATACTTGATGTACGATCGAATTCGTTTCTGCTACGGTTGTTCCATCATGTGTGTGTGTGTATGTGTGTTTGTTCGGTTGCTCCGGTTGCCTTCGAATTGGATATTTATTGCCTTTTTATCTCGATGATCCACGTCCTCCGCCCGGTACACAGTGGTTGCACAGCGAGCCTTTACCGTTCAGCTCAACTCATCTACGCTAGTAGATTCATGGTTTGAGCTGGCAGGCGCGCTAATCTTGTCTGGAAGGATAAAAGAAAACAGTTCGAAAAACGGTCCTGAACTATCTGGCTTACTTAGCGAAATCTCGCCTCCAGTCTAGACGGCTCAGCCAATCCGTTACGTTTAATGTGGCTCATCAACCCATTGACACCGAACAAAACGAAGCAGCACTGTGGACGCTCTCCGGATGGGCCTTTTTACGACCAATTTATGGTGTGCTAAGGTGTGAAGTGGTCGATCGGTTCGGAACTTGCGAACTGGAAAGCATCATCACCGTAAAACTACCACTCTATAAATTTCCATCTCATTTCGATGGCACGCAGTCGGGGCCTGGCATGGCACGAACCGTCATTTGAATCAACTGGTCGTAAAAGGTTAGGGATAGAAAACACCTTTATTGCTTCCCGGGTTTACTAGCTGCAGCTGGGTGATTTAAGATGGCCAGTGGGGATGGTTCGAATGTTTTGCAATGGAATGCGACTATCTTGCAACCTCAATTGGCGCAACAGTGAAGGGAATCTAAGCAGGTGCACTCTTATTTGGATATTGTAGCAAATTAGTTTCATTTAATTGCAATTTCAATAATTAAAAATAAAACCTACTTTATTACAAGATTCATTCAATTTCAGTGCGCTGTATTATAAAGGAATGCTTGTATCCCTTAAACATTAAATCTTATCATGCTTGCGATTTTTTTTATAGACTTGCGGTTTTAATGACTTAAAAAACGAACTTCAGAACGACCTTTAGCACAATGAACGTTAACATACAAAATATATTTTTATTGCCCAAAACGAAGGAGAAAGCTACTGTTTAATATGTTTGCTTTATGACACAAGTTTAATATCGTGTTTCGTGCAATATTTTGACTGATTCGTATGGTTTTGTGGATGTTTTCATATGTTTAATTGAATGTATATCTAGATGGCTTGAAAACAGTCAAAATATTTCTGGAATAAGGTCTATAACGTGTGATAGTATACGAAATTACTTTACCATCATCCAAAAAAAATGAATTAATTAATATCTTGCAGAGGAATGCATGACGCATATTTAAATTTAAATTTAATTAAAAAAAACCTAAATACCTGTACATTGATAATTTTTTAATAATTTTATATTTTAATTTTATTCGATTTTCCAAAAAAATTTAGTCCAATCAGCTTTATCAACAAAACGATTTTTTAATGCTCGATTTCTATCATGCAAGTACTTCTTTAGGAAATATCCTAATGATCCTAACCCTTCTGAAATTAAACCTCTCTTACAAAAAATACCCTCACTGTATTAGAAGTGGAAGAATTTCGGTTCACTGATCTTGAAAACGGTAAGAAGGAACCTCAGCTTTGGTGATTTGTTGATCGATGACGTGACAACACCACAGCGCACGCGCGCGCGCTCCATCGGCTCGCTGAAGGTTTGAACAATTACACTATCATAAATATTCATTGCTGTCGTTTAATTGAATTCGGGACATAAAAATCGCTTTGCATAATTTATTGCACGTCATGCGGCAAACATACGGGCGCACGAGCCACCCAGGGAGGGCACACCGCACAGGCGAAAGGGTGTTTTGTCTTTCGTTCAGAGTTCGGGGTGTTCTTTCTCTCCGTTACCGATCCTTCCACCCCCAACCCTTGATCAATCTTCTACACCTTGTCCTTTCGGTCTAGGGCCACAGCACATGGCATCTCTCTTAAGCAGGTCTTCCAAGCACAAAACATGACCATCGGTACGCTGTTTCTGGCTGTTCCTGCGAAAAAAAAACTCCCCCATTCTGCCATTGCACCATAAAGTGCACGACACTGCGCTGGGGCCCGCTCGCTTTTAAACTGTGGGGTGTGTCGCTCGCTAAAGCTTCAACAGCAAAAAACTAAAAAAAAACGGCCATGCGCGCGCTTCGAAACAAAGCGTTAAATTATGCTGAACGTGTAATTTATGTGCTCACCGGACCGTTTTAGGATTAATGTCAAAAGTCTCATAATTTGGTGTTTTAAAGTCGTTATCCTCGGTGGGCGAAGGTGCACCGGGAGGGCGGCGTTTCTAAGTGCATGTTCTTAAATTGGAGTGTATTTTTCAAACAACACCCATCGAATGGGATTAAAATTGTAGCAGACAGTTACTGCACGGGCCGGTACAGTAACGCCACCGGTGTGACACCGGTTTCCTCCGGGGCTTCCAATCTCGGCACGGTCGGCATGTTGGGCCTGTGTTTCACTCTGGTAGCCGATATCGCACACAATAGATCACAGCAAAGCATGATGTTGTGCAAGGTTTCTGCTGTTGTTGTTTCGATGGACGTGCTAGTGCTGGAAGTTTTGGACGTGACGTTGGATGGTTTGCGATCCTGGTGCAGTTTGTCTTTACACGGCCGTTCCTGTTCGTGTCCACCTTCCACCGAGTACAGATGAAAGAAGCAAGCACCGACGGAATGAGTACTACCGTGCTAGACTCAGAGGGAAGATTCGTTTCCCTTTGGCACCGCTCGAATGGGTGACAATCGCGTGTAAAGTGAGGTCAGCAATGGTCGTGTCATCGTGCCGATCGACTACCGGGAAAACGTGTCGGGAAAAGAGAAAATAGTCGGAATGCGAGAGGAAGGTAATTGGGTGCAGCTTTACAAATTTAATGTCGAATGATTTTTTTTTTAGTTTCTATCGATCTGTGTACCGCGAAGATGTGTTGCAGGAGTTAATTTCATTAATCGAGTAAGCTGTTAAAGAGTACTTTATGTTTCTGTGAAAGATTTTTGTCCATTATCCTATATAATATTAAATTTATGCCGAACTGGCAGATGGACGCATAATATATTTAAAATCTTAAAAGTTCTTTTCAACAAAAATAATTGAATTCATTGTACGATAGTATAAAACATTTCAAAACAGCTTATTGACCATTCCGAATAACAATCAAGTTAATTTAGGTACAAGAGCCTTAATTTGGGCAAGCGTACCAAGTATTTGATAAACCTCATACATGGTTGTCCAAGTCACTTTAGAATGTCCACATCATTATGCACCACCTTCAAGATGTTTTTCAACAGCTGTCACATATTGAGATGGATCACAATAAAATTTCAATTCTTCCACATGATTTTCAACACATCACACAGAACTGTCAAACTCAATCCTGCTTGAACCGTGTTGAAAATTATGTGGAAGAAATAAACAAATATTGTGATTCGAATACAATTTTTGACAGTTGTTGACAATCAGCTCGGAAGCAATGAAAAGTGTTGTTGACTTTAGAAATTTACTGCAAAATGACAAAAAGAACTCATAGACAGTTAAAACTATGATATAACTCTTCACATCTTTATCTGTAACTTCATATTGAAAAACAACTGTCTACTTGTTTTATTAGATTGATGTACTTGCATTCATAAAATTCACGACATTCTTTACATATTGCCTTCAAAATTATACCATGAAAAATATTTCTTGTCATATTTGTTTTAAGAAAAATCATAATTTACTACCTTTGTGAAGAAGTCAAGCTGGTCTAGCTGAGTAGTAAAGAATATTCCCCGATATACGTCATACTTTATATATTCACGATATGCTAAGCTTGACAGTTCTTTGAGCAAATTGTACTGATTTGACACATTAATTGTCAAATGCAAAATAATGGTCTGTTGGTAGAATGTCAAAAACTATTTTAAATGGCACTACATTGTAATCTTCAGTTGAAATCAGAGCAAATAACTAATTTAGTCCACATGAATAATGTGTATCGCGGAATACTTGTAATAATATTCAGCTGATCTTTGTGATTGACTAGTTGATAAAAATAATTAGGGTCCAAACAGTCTGTAAATATCAAACATTTCTTTGGATGAATTCTTCATGCCATAATGCATAGGAATTATGATCGTATATGAAGAAATAGTACATGATTTCAGACACGGTTCCAATCTACCATAGTACACCCCAACCAAATTATTCAATTACGGCTTTAACTAAGGCAGCAATGTTAAACCCTTTTAGATCAAGCTGCTTTTCATTAATCCAAGCAAAATCTTTTATTATTTCCACCTATCAAAGTCAAACACTATCGCACCGCAAACACTATCGAAAGGTCAAACACTGGCCCGATCGCAATCTAAACAAGCCGCCTCGGACAGTAGCTGCATTCCCTGTTTGTAAATTTATCATTCGATAAGCGCGCGATAAAACCGTCCACATCGCGCCGATAGCCTTTACACGGCGCAACACAGCGATAACGAAGGTCGGACTCGGGACGAGCGCACGCTGCACTGCATTTGCAGTGCACCGGATCTTACCCGGGCTACACCCCCGGGGAAATCAGCCAGACCATCTTGCAGCTTGCATCTTCGCCTCCGACACACAGATAAAGAGCAATTATTCACACGGCGGACGCGGGCGAGAAGTGTTAAATTACAATTTGTTTTGCGCTCGCACTACTTACCCGTGGCCACCAAAATAATTCATCAGCTTTCACCTGTGTTTGGGGTGCCGCGTTGTTGTCACTTGTGTACACACTGACCACTCACATCTGACTCACATGTACGTCCCCGCGGAACCGGTATTCACTCGGGCTGGAATGCAAAACGCAAGCCGGATAAACTGATATCAGTCAGGCTATGGGGCTGTGACTCTTTGGCGTTCCAGATACTAGCTCCAGCAGGTACGTGGCATGGTCCCAGCAGGTGGCACTACCCTTCCAAGACGAGACAGGACGGCACAGTGCGCGTTGCTGATGTGCTCCGAGCACGTGGTGGTAATTTGATGCGCTCTCCCTCGCCAACTGGGATGTGACGAAGAATTAAGCACAAAACACGTGAACTCTGCCACGGGGTGTCATTTCGCAAGGCTTGCGCGCTGGAGGAAAATAAAAACAACAGCTGGAGATGCTTTAGATGCGATGACCATAAACTGTCCTTCACGCATTACGCTGGCCGGGGAGCTTCGCCACATGATCTTTACCAACGCTAGCGCATGGACGCTTGAAAAAAAAAAAAAACAGGCCCACTGGAGTGTCAGCTTTAGCGCTAGCGTACACCGTAGCGAGTACCTCACTTAGATCAAGTGCGTGGACAGCATCCATAAATATTTGCCAACGCACACTCACACGCGCGCGGATCTAGTTTTGCACTGTGTGACACGCCAGTACGTGTGATGTTTTATTTTTTTTTTTACGGAAAAACAAAGATTCTTCGCCAGATTCCGTGAGTGACAGTCGTTGCCGAGGCTGGAGAGGGCAGAAGAGCCCGACTGCTAGAAGACAAATTGCATTCCAATGGTGGGTTTAAGCGGTGGAGCAGGCTGAAGTTCCTTCCCTGCCGAACGCTTAGTTTTAATTAAGCCTCTTTCATGTCACGTGAAGATTATCGGAGGTGCTTAAGCTGAAAAGGAGGTTTGCGTGTCTTGTGCCGGAGAGTGAAACTCACCGTTTAACGCGACCCATTATGGTGCGTTTCGTACCAGACAACTGCCAAACGTTGGGCGGTTTGAAAAGACATTGGAGCGAAACTATTCATTAAAAACACTAATGTCTCATTATTCAGGAAGCTGATTCGTTTTAAGGGTTTAAAATCCATCTCAACAGGAACGACACCCTCGTGAAGCTCAAAGACACGAACCGCAACATACACACACACAGAGCACGCTATACCACTTACTGCACATAATTCAATTTTCCTCGATGATCCAACCGCACCGATAGAGTGTGGCATTACATGATTTGTGCAGCTCGGAATTAAATTAATTGAAACTTTGTTCCACTTTTTCCCCGAGCCTCGGCTCCAGTACAACCACATGCCGGCATGCCGGGCTCGAGTGGAACAAGCGTTCGTGGCTCGTGCTAAGGCTGCTGCTTCCCTAGCTGACTTCCTGAGCTCAGCCCAACAGCAGCAGCGGCACTGCGACGCAACCGACACGACAACGCCGCGGAGAGCATCTAAATCATGATCGGTTTAAATTAAATTGCGAATGACGAGCGCATACCGTTCCAGTAGCGGCAGTAGGGTCGGTTTGTTAAGCCAGCGTGCCAGACCTGCAGAACGAGACAAAAGCGCAGGACACTCTTCCCCAATGTGAGCGGCAGTGAGAACGCGTGAATAATTAGATATTCATTGATTCTTTTGCTCACGGTGTCGGCACCGTACGGCACGATCTGTTTGACACCCCGGCCACAACAGATCCTGAAGCCACCGTAGGGTATGGTCGTGCGGTTTGGGTTTCGCTGTTTCTGCCCTATTGAAAACAGAAAACAGATTGATCGCTGAGGGTGCCTTGGTGCATGCCCGCAAGCAAACGGTGAACTTTTGGCGCGCTCGCTGATGTGACGAAGAGGTTACGACGCCGGTAGTCGCCGAAAGCGTCATGATCGCTTCCTAGACTGCGACAGCTGCAAGCTGGAGCCGAACGGTCGTCGGCTGGTTAAATTTATCTGTCATCCTCGCTGACGATCTTTAATTTATTCGCATTTATAAATCATAACTCTCGTTAGCTCTCAGTTTTTTCAGCTTCGTTTTAATGGTGGAACTAGATGACTTCGGATATGTTGCGTGTGTGTGTGTGTGTGTGTGTGTTGGAGGTGTACAACTCTACCCCATTGGAGTTGGCGTACCAATGCAGGCCAGGTGTTGCAAAGCGCTGTTTTCTTTCTGCTCCCGCGTTTTGCTTAGAATGATGTCGGTGCAGTGATAGCGGGCAACGAGTATTTCCAGTTTCAGGATTGCATTAAAACAAAGACACACAGACACTTATTTGGCTTTGGGGTGGACTTGGGAAATGCGGGAGAAGCGAAGAGAATGCAATTAAGTGTGCCGATCGTGACAAGATCCGGCCGATAGGGAAGGTATTGAGTAATCGGTGCAGAAAGGAAGGATCAACTCCATGGCATTCCATGAATACGGAGATTAGCGTTGTTTTATGTTGCAATTATCAATTGCAACCTGATTAGTAATGTTATGGATACAACTGGAATCTTATAGAATTCTAGTACGAGGAGCTTCCTCATATCTCTAAATTTTTTGATAATTTAAAAAAAATTAGCCTCAGATGTTCAAAATTTGAAAAAGAATTCCAGTTGAAATACACTCCAAGAAAATTAATTTAAAAAAATCGGTAACATGCTTAAATTATGTTGTTAATATGCTTTCAAAGAGGATTTTATGACAACTGATAGCTATACTTATTTTAACTTTCATGTATTTTGTAACCTTTTCTTTTTCATACCTCTATATTTCGAATGTTCGGGATCACGTTCTTATATATTAAAAAAAATTCATTCTAGTGGAAGTATTTTTCACAATAATTCCAAGCTTAAAATATTTTTGATGGACAATTGCGTATATTGACATTGGTAGTGAAACCGAGTATAGATGTTTTTACTAAAACTAAGGAGTTAATGGACTTTCACATATTTACAAACTTTTTGTGCCTAAGAGACTCTATCATGTAATAAAGATAAGTCACTATCAATCATTGGATTAAAATCATGCATTTACCTCAAAAAATCATTATGTACTGTTTTCTTACCAAAGTTCTTGTGTTTTGATTGTTGCATTCTTGTTTCATTAATACAACTATGAAAAAACGCTAAAAATGGAGCAAACAAATACACTTCTAAGTTTATATTGATTTATTGTTTTCCTGCCATGTACCTCACAATCGATAGTACGGCCTTAAACAAGAAAGGAAGAAAATTAACCAAACAAAACGCAAAATCGATAACTCTTCCCGTACCGATTCATTGGGTGGTGAAATGTTTGACTCTAATGGCCGTTGTTGTCCTGCTGGCCGATCTAAAAGGTAATGCAAATCGTTTAGCCAAAGGGTTTCCCTCCCCAACCTTTAAGCGTGCATGGCGATCCTCTGAATGAATGTGTGGAAAAGATAAACTAATGAATTATTTTCGAACCCATTTCGGTACACAAGCTATGGTACGCTTTGTTTGGCTTTGCCTTTCCTGAGCTATCGATAGAAATCGCTCACGATCACCCAGGTCTCGCTAACAGTTGGGCTAACAGGGGTGCAGGATTTCTCAAATTTGCATATCATAATTTTATGGTCAGTAAACTTCCCAACCGTAACCACGTACTCTCAAGCGTTCCAAAGGTTGGCAAAGCTCTTCTGGGACATGGCAACCCCAACTTGCCGCCGCACTGCCTACTAACTACTCGCCCTAGCTTCTGTACACGCGAAACCGGAGCATTTTTAAATATGCATCTGAATGCTTGATTACGGCCGCTTCGTACTAAACTTATTCCACCCGGTGTGGTCTCGATCCTCAGGGAGTCACCGACCGACCGACCGACCTCATGGGTGGCGTTTAGTGTGAGCAGGTCTTTGGCCCTCGTCCAAACACCGGCACGGCCCTGTTGTCGATACTTGCT
>KB666621.1:989528-1005060 GCA_000349065.1 Anopheles quadriannulatus | reverse complement strand
TAAGAAACGGAATGGCCCCATTTCATTTTTAAATCCTTTGTAAAAGGCTAGAGAACATTTCACACTATCATAAATAACTTAACTACTGTTAATTTATCGTATGAGACGCATTTTAGTGCAATACCACCACTATTGGTACTAGCACCACTATAGGTACGTTTACCCTATTCATTGATTCTTTTGCTCACGGTGTCGGCACCTTACGGCACGATCTGTTTGACACCCCGGCCACAACAGATCCTGAAGCCACCGTAGGGTATGGTCGTGCGGTTTGGGTTTCGCTGTTTCTGTTCTACTGAAAACAGAAACAGATTGATCGCTGAGGGTGCCTTGGTGCAGGCTCGCAAGCAAAGAAACCAAAAGCGTTATTATTTCTATCTCTCTATGGTGTTTTGAGAGTTTGTTACAATCTGTTACTATTTCATGGTAAGTTTCACAATGAATCAGTGTTATAAAATTGTTGAACATCTTTCATCATTATCCTAAATAAATATCAAAGAAAATGAACAGTTTTTAATGATTTTCAGAGCTAAACAAACAAAATTTGAAGCAAATACAAAGCATACAAAATGTGACCTAAATTTGAATGATCCCCCTTTTCAAACATGCAAACATCTCCACCTGAAGCCACAGTAGCACCTAGTTTGCTTGCCTTGCTCGTTCCCGTTCTCATACCATTCTGGACCCATCCCCCCGGAGCCATAAATGCCACGACCGATTTCATGTTCGACACTAAACACGTCTTCGCCGGTAGTCGATCGGCACACGATGACACGACGCTGTTGACCTCTCTTACACGCGATTGTCACCCCTTCGGAGGATCCGTCGCGTAGCCGGTAGGATCATTCGTTTTTTTTTTTCAGCGCAAGCACGCCACACAATCGGCAACCCGAGGCGAGCACGTGCGGAAAACATGTAATGACAAGGGACTGAACCCTACTGCGGTGGTAGTCACATCTCGTGAAGTCCAATCTCCCTGCCTCGAACACCCTGCCACGAAGTCTTCGGGCAAACATGTGCCGACATTAAACTGTTCTTCGTTTCCAGGAAAAAAAGGCTAAGCGGCACCACAGAAAGTACATGCAGCAGTGGTTGTTTAATTGCTTGCTAGAGGATGTTTGTTTAAATGCGGCAAACAAAACAGAGCACGGTGAGTTGAGCATCGCAAAGGAGTAAGTGTATGGATGCTGGGATTTTTTTACGAATTTCATTTAGTTTGTATTATACGTTAGAAATGTTGTGTATGGAAGTGAATCATAAAAAAAGTTTCCTTTCTATTCAAGATATCTTTACCAATGTTTTGAGTTAGTCAGAATGATGGCGCCTTGCACGATGTTTGTCTTTACACCCATACACATTCCATCCCGAGGTTATTTCCTATCATCATTGGCTTTGACTCGTCCACCGATGACGTTCACCTCGGCGAAGCAAATCATAAATGTCGCCCGTAACGTCCTTTCGAGCGGGAAATGTGTCGCCATCTCGCAGCCAGAAAACGACATTGGCATGCACGTAACCGGGCGCACAATTTCAAGCAGGGCCCGGACATTACGACCCTCCGACGACAGTGCGCACACGGGGCGCGCACCAGTGGTGCACATAAAATACTAATTTATTTATTATCACTGCGACTATTATCAGTCATTACGGATGCTTTCGGTATCTGGGGCTTAATTACCGTTAAATGTCTTAATTATCGTGGTGGCTCACGACAACGGTGCGTTGGTTGCGGTGCTGTTTACTACTACTGACTCGTGCTGCTGCTGTCTGCCGCCGGAGGAGATCGTATTCGTGCCTGAGATGACAAAACTTGAGTACAAACTTTTATATTGAACCCGTTGTGTCCGCGTCATTCCCGCTGACGACAACACAACTTACAAGCGGCGCTGAAGAATAATTATTTAAACGATAGTTTGTTGCACGCATTTCTGCTTCCTGCAGAATCCCTTCGAGGCATAGCGTCACGAATTCTTTGTCCCCCCACATAGTGAGAAACCCGGTTCGAAGCTTAATGATCGTCGTGGGAATTGACGATCCACAATTACCGGTCCATATTAGGTAATAACGTGTTAATTATTTAATGACACATTGCCTAAACATTCCACTTCGCCATTGCGCACAATCCTTACGGCCTGAAGAAGTGATAATTATCGCATGATCTCCATGAGCGCTCCATGGCGCCTTCCAAGAGTGTCTCCTCACGTCCGATCCAATCAAACCTGGGTGCTTGTTGATGCACCTTGCCACAACCAAGTGGTACTTTGTGGTGCTACTTTCCGGACAACTCCAGTCACAATGTGTACCAGGTGGAGGCCATTTTTTACGTCCACTGTATCTTTATTTTCAAACGCCACCCCTAGACATCCATAATAATATGTCCCCAAATCGCTGATACGTGATTATGGTGGATGTCTACCGACTAAACCAAGCACGCTCCATGCACTGCGACACACTCCAGACATCAAAGAACTTATTGCCGGAACATACCAACAGCTCGGCCGGTTCCAGTGAAACCGTCTGCTCTCCCACCTGCAGCGCTAGGAAGTAATATCCCGATAATATCCACAATTAAGTGAAAAAGAAAATGCACATTAATATAATGCATGATTTATTGGCCGTACCCGTATGCTGCACCGCATCAGTTGCACCGTATTAAAGTTAAGTGTTATTTATGGTCCAATTCTACTACTTTTGTAATATTTCTCTCCGCCACGCTACGGAACATTCCTAGAGCGACCTCGAGCTCCAAACGCACAGGTTGGGAAATGGAAATTCCTTCTCCCCTCCGTGTGTGTGTGTGTGTGAGCGATCCCAATCGCTGTTTCTGTGGTGTGTGGTGAGGAACGTGTGCACAAGGTTTGTGCAAGATTTATGGACGCTCGTCCGTCCGTTGGAAAAAAGACGCGAAAATCCACGCTCAACGGGGAATGATCGAGCCAAACGAAAAACGGCAACCGAGGATCAAGCAATAAAAATCGTTCCGTTGATAAAATATTTGCCCAGCAGAACGAGGAAAAGCGGGAAGGTGAGGGGATCTAGCTCGAGCTCCATTAGCAGACGATCTCCAGTAGAGCCTGCATCGCGTACATTGAGTGTACGTGAACAGAGACATCAAGTTCCATTAGGTCGGATGAAGGAGGTGGGTGATGAAGCGTAGGAAGCGAAATGATCAACTTGAGACAAAACTCAGAATCAATTGCAACAATTCGTGTCGATGAGGGAGTACATTTGTATTCGGTGGGATGAAAGGGAGGACGGAAGAGCAGGTGGTGACAAAAACATCAAACACGTTAATCATCCGTGAGAGGGAAAGCTTCCGTACGAGAAGTTCACTGGACGGATCAAGCATCTCAATCAATCATCAAGCTCTCGTAGCATTTATTAGATCAATCGCGATCGAGATCCATCAAATTATCTCTTGCTTTCAGCAAGCATTCGTAATGAAAACCATAATCTACATCGTGATCATCGTTAAGAGTTGTTAAAATCGTTTGACAACGCATGATCCTAAAATGCAGCACCGTTTTCTAAATCAATTTCCAGTGCTTGCGTGAATCTTATTCAAAGAAAACCCCTCAGCGGTCTTGCTCTCGTGATGCATGATTTATAGTGTCACATTTGTCTCTACATCCTCATATTTTTATCGATTGGCATCTTCCGTCCTCGGTTTTTTTTCTTCATCCATTGGACCAGCATGAATGGACGTGTTTGGTGAGGTTTGGTGTGCGACAGTGTAAACGTGTATGATTTAGTGTCAACTTTACCGAGTCCCGACTTTGATGCCATTAATTGTGCTGGAATAAGCAAGAAACTAAACGCACGCGCTGTTCCTTTTCTGAGAACAACCAATGGGATGGAATCTTGTCTATATGATTGAGGTTTTTTTATGCTTATCGGTACATCGTTGGGCGATGTCGCTGGCCAGGTCGCAGTTTGAGTTATTGCTTGGCCGATGTTTTATTAGATCGATGTACAGAAACCAACGATCATAACAATTGACCTTAATTGTGTGCTGTAAAGCTGACAAGAACTCGTAAATACGTTTGTTAAAGAAAGTGCCTATGATAAATGTATGTTTAACACTTTTTACTTTACTAGACGGATTTCTCTTCCGTTACATATTTATTACATTTAATTTTTAAATTCAGCCCACTTTGCACTCATTTTGCCTCCCTTTACATCGAGCGCCATCTTTACGTGTTACGCCTTGTGTACATAATTTAACCGTTGAGTGTGCCTGCACAGCGAACACTTGTACCGGTTTTACAGAATAATTACACGAAGAACCGTATCGGATGATTACCTTTGCATGTCTACCCGGGGTAGAACATATAACCTAGCAGTGCTTTTGCTTCCCTGTTTTTTTTATCACCATGCAACGTTGCCTGCTGGTCGGGCCCGAGCATGCCAGCTTATAGACTTGTACCGGGTCCGGCTGCCGGACATCAGTCGCGGCTCGCGCTCGCCGCAAACCAGATAAAAATTGGATCGTTGGGTCAATATCGTGACCTGCAGTAGGCTTTGGGCGTGGGCGGAAGTAGCAATGTTTCGTACCAAGATCACTGCCGCAGACTGTTCTCCTCCTGTGCGCTCTCGCCTGCCATTCTGTTCTTTCACTGGCATGGCGGAACTTTCCAATCACGGCCAAACTCGACGGTTCGGTCAGGTGCGCTGTGTTCCGGCCCGGGGAACGCCCTGTCGGAGCGCAGTGTGGTCTCGTCGGTGTGGATGTGTTTTTACTGCTCAACTACCGGTACCGTACCTGTTGCAGATCGTTCATCGGCGATATGATCCGCACCCAGTCGCCTGCACCAGTGGACTAGTTGACTCGTCGTCGTTTTTCTACCGAACCGCTAGGTAAAGAAAAAGTGACGAGAAAAGTATAACTAAAAAGCATTCGGCGAGGCGGCTACAGCCAAGAAACACTGTTCAACGATCGTCTTAGTTGGTAAGTCGGTTCGACCAGTAGATATTTTCATCATCCACATGGTTTGATAAAGAGTTGGTAATTAAATGAGATTTTCTGCCGTTTTCCCCCCCTTACATTAGCGTTGGGCGACTTTTGATTGGAATTGAATTATAGCCGAGTTTAATTTAATACATCATTAGCTATTATTTCATGTGAGCATTAACATCACCGTCGAACAATATGATTAAAAAGAAAACGCACTGTACGCTCCGTGCAGCGAGGCTCTACTGGATCTGTGTGGAAACTGGTTCAAACGCTTCAAAGGCAGCCGATACTTATCTCTCCGCTTCCATCGATTCGTGATGGCTCAATCTAAATCAATCAAGATCAAAGGCGCTCGCCAGGGGAAGATCCGTTCCGATCGATCACGTATGCCGAAAGGCTTCCCCGTATCCACATAAAGGAGGGCACAGGGTATGCGCTTTCCTGGGGCGAAAAAGGGCGTCACACCCTTACCAAGCGACGAACCTGTTCCGCTCGAATCGATTGATTCCTTTCAAACAACCTCCCCGAGCCACGAAGCCTTAGTGTGCGGCAATAAATCGCCATGCGGAATGCACACAGTACCACCGCCCGGTATAAATGCTGCTTTACCCGGTCCATGCTTTATGCGATCTTAACACGCACCCATAATGTGCGGAGGAATATTAAGCAATAATGTGATAGCACCGGTCTCGGTTGCGGACACACACACTGGTTGGGTAACCGTTTTGCCTGCTCGCTGCTTGCGCGGAGAGTTTCATGTCCATGGCAAACAGAAGAAAGTGGTAGAGCTTAGGGTAGTGGTATCGTTTTTTTTGTTATTAATATTAAGTAGAAACTAGAGGATCATGTTTCTTCCTCGGGATGCTATAAAACCAATACCGTCCGTAAAACGCTCGGGTTTATCTGTCCGCATTCACGACCGTCAGAGTTAAGCAGTCCGAGCAGGGGCATCGGTGGTGTACTGCCCAGTCAAACAGTTGCATTTAAAGAAGCTATTTCATAAATCATCCTGACCGCGAAAAGCATAAACAGTGACCGCACACAAGTACATTAAAACCGTGTGCGCATATGCGTACGCAAGGTAAAGTTTCTGTTTGGTGCAGTTTGTCTGCAAGGAATAATTTCCAGAGTGTTCTATAGCCATACGCGCACATAAATCCACCCAAAAGAGGGGTGGAAGTGTTAATATTGGTTCGTTCTTTTGATGATAATAAGCTGTGTTAGTTAAAGTACCTGCAATATTTATTAAAAAGAGTTTTGGTAGCTTTCATTTGGAATAATAAAGATCAATCTTAAGCCAAATATTGAAAATTCATTTCGAAAGAACATTATTTATTTTTGAAAGCATTTTGAACACATTTGAAGTCAAACTTTGCTTTTTTGAATCATTCAACCATTTCATAGCATTGATTTTATATTAAGAGTAATTTAACATTCAGTAACCTTTTCCTTGATTAAGTGATTCTTCAACAACCTCCATTCCATCCAGAAACATTCATCACACAAGAAACATATACGTTCCGAACAGATGTAAAACAGCACCGTATCGAGTTCGAGCAAACCATTAATGACACGGTCGATATCGTGGACGATCGATTTACGGGCAGAACTGTTTGCTGCAGGCAGAACCGATGCACTCAGCTTCCACACCCAACAGACGTCCCGATGTTTCCCTTATCTTGCCTCATCCACTGTGGAGCGTAGGTGGAATAAGCTTGTCTTCATTTCCTTCCTTCCATATGCAATTATTTATGTCTCTAATTTAATTACCTACTCGCATTCGATGCCCGTTGACTCCATCAAGGGGCCTTTTCCGTTGCATTTGCTACTGGACGTTCTGAAGAACAGCAGCATCAGCGCATTGCCTTGAAAAGAAAACTCGAGGCCAGATCACGATAGGTGGCTTCTTTGTTACGGTTGCACGGGATGCGAGATGCGTCCCAGGAACCGCCAGCATTGCCACACGCTCTTCCATCGGTCCGTGAGCTACCGCTACTGGCCGGCGGTTCGCATTGCAGCTTCCTCTTCTTGCATTCGTTTGTGGGTGAGGTACCGAAGAAGTTCCAAATCGTGAGCGTTTCATCATACCCTACACTTGCTAAAAGAGCGAAAACACGCAACAATAAGGATTAATAGATACTTCCGAATGGAGGCCACAATTTTTAGAACAACTCAAAACCAACCCAGCTGCTTTCCATCCGGACTCCACAGGAGGTGTACGATGCAGTCATCGTGATTGCGCATCACATCCACCACGCGATCCATCGACGCGAGAACAAGTATTTCGGGTGGTTTGCTGAGATCTACGGTTGGAGGTACAACAGAAAAAAAAAACAACAAGAAGGAAAAGTAATGGGGATTCAATTTAATCCGACTCAGCAAACGGCATTACATCGATGCCCTTTGCTCCTGCACCGTTTGCTGCTTTATTAAATTTGTATCATTAAAAACTATGTTGGCCGGAGCGAAATTGCTTCCCGTTTCGCGTTCTTGCCGTGGTTTACCCATGCTCATTGATCGAACCGATGTGGAGGACACAACCGCTGGCGCTGGGTGTGTAGCGCTGTAGCCAATCGTAATGGCCACAGGGAAGGAAGGGATCTTATGGGACGGTGGTTGGAAGGTTGCAATATCAATAATTATAAGAGAGGGCACATGCTTGAGCAGACTGTAGCCGATAGCTTTGTGGAGCACTATCATGATTATTAGTTTTATTATATAGGGAGCAAAAATGAGAAGAGTGGAATGAGATTGTGATTGGAGAGTCAACTGAGTGAAAGTTTAGAAGTCTTATGTTAGTTTGAAATAAGTGAAATATGAACACTGCATGGTATAAGGGAATATCACAACTTAGGTTTGATAGCAAAAAGCAAATTCAAGAATTATTTCACTTCCCTAAAAAAACCAGAACTTCACTTAAAAACTATTCAAAACCATCATATTTTTCACAATGCTGTCACACATTTTTGGCTTCTCAGTGGCTTGCTCTAACTTAGATATCATCAGACATTGTATACCTATAACCTTTTAATTTCTATTTCTTGTATCAATTAAACTTTTCTATTTACATCAAGTACACAAGTCGGTCGTATTGCTTTTATAGAAACCAAAACAACGGCACTCGATACGTACACATCAGGATCTTTCCTCCGATTATGAGTCCAATCTGGTCCAGCGCCAGCCCGCGTTGAAAACACCAACGATGATAAATCGAACACATCCAGCCCCATGCCGAACATAGATCCGGCCCCGGCACGACACCTCATCGAATGGGCAGACCCACGTTTCGTACGGTCGTCTCCAAATCTTGGTACATCTCTCATCTGCAATCTACAACCGCGAACGATTAATCGCGTAATGACGTTTAATTACTACTTAGCTGCGCGAAGGAATAGCACTCGATCCAGCACGCCGGAAATCTTATTGAAGCGAGCGAGCGTCATCACGATACAATCACACTGCTGACGTCGAACGTACGACACCGGTGCGCCGGTGCAAAGCAGCAGACCTCAGAGGAACTGTTCGTGCGATCGTGATTAGTTTGCTGTCGGCTAATAAAATTAAACATCCTGTGTTGTAGCAAGTGTGCGTCAGGGGCCATTGGCGTCCAGCCCGGGCCAGAAAAACCACACTCACCGATAATAATCTCATCATCGCGCCACGGGTGCCAGTCGCGGACGGCACACACGATGACCAAATCCAGCTCGTTCCCTGTGGATGCACAGATTGTCGAGATCGTCCTCGGTGGCCAGTGTAGCAGGAACCGCACGAGCACTTGATCACGATGATCGAACCCTTGTGGACGCAGCAGTTGTTGTCGCTGGCCGCGGGATCGATGCGTTCAATCGAGATCTGACCAAACTTGAACACCGCTTACAGTCCAGATAAGGAATAGTTGTCCAAATTACTGTTCAATTAGTATTTTTATTCATTGTTTTATATTTGCCTTTCTAAGAACTGCTTACCATTGATGTTGTGTGAAACAAATAGCCCGCGCCGTTTCTAATACCGTTTTGTGGGAACAAGTGAACCTGTGCCAGTGAGAACTCCACTTCCAACGGATACGATACTCAATATCGCAATGGTAATGGATCATTAGCTACCGATCTCGAATAGAAGCGCACTCGCAGCATTTCGGAACAAAGCCGAATCTCGAGCGGCACAAAAGTTCCCATAGATTTACTACAGCGCGCTACCTGCCCTTCTTTTTGCGCCAGATAACCCTTAAAAGCTACCTTCAAATGATAACATTATGTCGCTCCCGAGCGGAAAGAAACAGGTCCCCTTTGCGGAACCCTAACCTGATAACATTCAGCGGACGGAAAGCGATACAGGTCGAAAACGGAACGGCACACGGCTAATCTGCACTGTTCTGTGCGCTGTAATTACAAACCGCGCAGTGGACAACGGGCGGCAGCTTCTGGTGTTTTGGGCCCGGCGGCACCCGTTTTGCATACCGAGACGCGGAACCCCTTTGAAGAGTCGCATCGGCTAGGGGACTCGAGCCTTTGTGTGTCCATTTTAGATTCGAACCCATTTATCTACGGTGGGTGCGTCGGCAAGCTTTTAATTTAATACGCTCATTATGTGCGTATGTGAATGTATGTGTGTGTGTGTACGGCAGTGAGGCATACGATTGATTATTCCCACTGTGCAAACCCGCGGGTGCGCTATTCAATTACGCTATCCTAACTCTGGTCCTCGTCCTGTCCGGCTCGGGAGACAGGAGAGTAGTTTCATCGCGAACTCTATTGAATGGTTCTATTTTTAGCTAAAAGGCTTTGAACGGTCTAAGCTGGAAGAAATGAGGCGTGCCGAGCATTAAAGCAAGAGGGTTCCATTTGACACTTTAATCGCTTGATCAATGGCTGTTGTCGATCATGAAATTTAAATTAATATAAAACCATATACCGTCTTGCTTCGAATTACGGACACTTAAGGCAATTTTAGTATTTAATGTTCTATTACTGATTCAGTTTTAATCGGTCAAACCACTTTAGAGCTCACTTTACTAAAGCAAATGTTCTGCATTTGAGAAAAATAAAGATTTCAAATAATTTTACTCATAACATTACAAAAAAAAAGTTCTAACGCTATTTTGATTCATATTCCAAACAGTTTTGACCTCATATGTCATATTCTTCTTCACCGTCCATTTGGGGCTTGAACCCATGACGGGCATGTTGTTAAGTCGTACGAGTGGACGACTGTACTGCGTGACCGGCTCATTGTCTTATTATTTTTATTTTTTTAAAAGTTCCGAACACCCAATTCTGAGTGAAAGAGTTCTCCTAGACTGACAGAACGACGGTCTTAAAAACAATGGGCGATTTTCCTCTTCACTATTTGCATACCAAAACTACATTAAATCATCAAACTTTTTTATTTTCTCCAAATTGTTACCAATATCAGACTAATTTTGAGACATATTGCTGTAATTTGATTCAAAATCAAAATAAAAAAAATGTTAATTTGTACATGGATTCAATTCAATGTTTAATCATGCAAATCCGCTTCAAAACTCAAAACGCACCACAACAAAAATCAAACAATAATGAAATTATAGTTAAAAATTTATATAACGCTCAATACTTACAATAAATATATCATATGCAATTAAATTAGCTACAGATACAGGCTTCTGAATCATTTTGAAGCTTTAACGTCAGTTGAAGTCTTTCGTTGAGTTTTTCAAGCGACGAACCCGCCGCAACTGTTTCCCGTGCTAGGTTCGTCCCTTTGCTCTAAAACCATCCACAGGGAGCGTAAAACCGCGGTGCTCGCCAATTCTCTTGTTTTCTCTTCCTTCTCTTACTTACATCAGGAGAGCACGCAGCAGTAAAGCTGGAAGGGGTGGAATTTCCCCTCAGCAAAGCTCGTGTGCAGATCGTGAGTTGAGCACATGCGCGAAGCGTGCCAGGAGCAGGATCTGGGGGCAGCCGTTGTCGGGGGGGGGGGGGGGGGCTTGGTAAAGGGTATAATCCTTCGGAGGTTATTCGTAGCACGGTTCATTGACGCTAGGGGTGTTGTGCAAAATTCAATGTGGATCGCAGTCCGTACGTGTCTGTGTGTCTACCGTGTGTTACCGTTACAGGGCGTGAAGGTTTGAACTAGTGATGTGCGTTGCGTTCCGAACCTGCCAGGTGCGATCCGTTCCAGCATGCAAGTATCCGCACCGCGATCCTTATTTTTAATCCAAGTAGGTTCAAACTGAACAAGTTGCTCCCAACGTTCTTTGCGATCCGACTTAAACCAGCTGCTATTCCCTGTACTGGGTCCCTATAGTTTATGAGTCCTTTCATCCATGGGGCCCCTATCTAGCCCAGAAGCTCTTGCTGAGACTACTGTACACACTGTTCTATATGCTGGAATTACCATACACGAGGCCCCTACATTGACGGGGGCCCCCGCGGCCGCTCAGTCCGCGCACCGTTAAATCCGCCACTGCATTGACAGTGACATTTTGCTGCCCTGATTATTATTATTGAAAAAGGAAAAAAATCATCGATATTTGTTAAAAACAAAAACCACAGAATGATTTGACTTGCAATGCAATGTATTCCGGGCCGCTTGAATTAAGCGTTTTTATTTTAGGAGTAGAATAGATTTAGCTCTGTTTGAATTGAAAATGTGTGATTATTTAATATAACATGTATTAGACAGTATTGAATAGAAACTTTCAAGTTATCCGTTAAGTGAGCATCTGAAAAAGGCAAAACCATGGCAGATTATCTTGAACCTGCGTTCCGCGTTTCGTTCTTTTTCTCCAGATTGTCAGGTTCGTTCCGTTCCACAATTTTTGAAACTATTCCCATCACTAGTTTGAACAGATCACGAGATGTTGAACAGGTTCTTGCTTCAGACGCTCCACATCGGCGCGCTGCTTTTGCTGGAGAGTAAGGCCCGCTCCCGCTTGCAGGGGAAAATTTGAACGAAGAACGAAACGTTTCTTTTGGCAAGCAACAGAGCAAAACCGGGGGAAGCAATCAGAAAACCATCTAGCTGAGTAGAATATTCCCCCAGCCAAGCTCGAAGCGATCGATCGTTCTGGCCCAGTGAAAACGTAGTGTTTGCAGTAAACGGTCAATGGTCCCGATGCCGGGTGTGGTGCCGCCACCCGGTGACAAGTTTTATGCTACGCGTGGGTCAAAACCACACGCGCCCGTCCGCTTGCTGCACCTGAAACAGGGTAAGAAACCGGGAACTTTCCCAAGCCATCCGGTTACGATGACAAAACGGATGCACAGTGGCAATTAAGTTATTATAAGTGAGAGCTGTGAAAATCGTACCAGAACCACCGTGCTCGGTGTGGCTTCGGCGAGGCTACCGTGCAGTTGCTCGATCAAGTCATCCGGACAGTGTGTATGAGTGCGTGTGTATGCCTGTGTGTACGTGTGCATGTGTGGGAAAATCGATTTAACCTGATGAGGGAGCAGTTAAATCGCAGTTTCAAAGCACAGGTTCAAATTAACATTGTAGCGATGTCTCCGAGGCCTGGGAACGGAAATCGCACCTATGGGGTAAAGGGGAAAACGTTCAATGTCAGCTATTTTTATGATGTTGTAGGAATGCCAGTGTCATGTTTTGTGCCGGTCGTGTTTGAGGCACATTTCTCTTGTGTATATGATTAATAAAGTTTTTGGATTAGGGAACCTTACGAATAGCAAACGATTCATTTCATGATTCTGAAATAATTTAAAAAGACAATTATTGAAACTGCAACAGGTTTCCTTATGTATCACAATACCTTAAACTAAGAAACATAGCATATAGCTGTTAACATACGAATACTGGATGATATTGAACGACTCAGCGAAAGGCCAACGGATCTTGAGCAAAAATGGTATTGAAAATGGGTGTTGGATTCGCTCAGGCATGACTACTTTTGCACATTTAAACAGGATCAGTTGCAGTTTTGCTTTTTTTTTCTTTATCACAAGCAACGTTCGGAGTATTTGTTATCACTCCCCAAGCCATTGATTAACATTTTTGCGAATGATAATGAGAACGTTCTTAGGCGCCAAAAGCTCTGCTTCAACCTACTCAACCGTTTCCCCTTTATCCCAGGATCGTATGGTATGTGGGGGCCAATGTCCCAGCCCATCGACTATGGGCGACCCCGGGCGTGCAAAATGCCATTGCTAAAGTGCCTTGCGGAACTGCTTTTAAATTGAATTTTAATAACAACCCCTTCTATCAACCAACGTACTGGGTTGTGTGCGCTTTTTTTCTCAACCTAAGCTCTCTACCAGACACCCGGAGAAGGCACGACCGAGCCCTTCAAATAGCCCCTGGGTAGTGTCGAAGCAACCCCGACGATCACTTTCGAATGATAAACGTGAGCTGATAAAAATGGCATCGGCACTCTCTCTCCGGGCTGGCCGGATAGATGATGATGCTGGAAAACGATGCTTTTTTCGATCGAGGTCGGTAGCGCAGGAGAGCATTATGTTATGCTTCAGAAATCAAACCTCGTTGACCGGCTTGACACGCCGAGCCAGCGAGGAGGAGCGTTAATGTTAAAAGCGACTAATTATTTCGCCCGAGCATAACTTCACAACCTTTAATTAAAGTCATGATCAGCGAAAAGGAAGGCGAATGGGAGTAACATAACAACAACGGGGAAGATCCATCATCAGGAGAAATATAGAAAAGTAGATTGCATTTAACCCCAGTGGTACAGTAGAAGGAAAAGAGAATATCGATATCATAAAGATCGATGCTGGCATTCCGTGACCATACTCTCCGTTAAAGGCGCATTGTTGAATTAATTCAGAGCAAAGGAAGAAGAGTGTCACCCAGGGGAGAAAGATTGCATTGGTTGTTTTACCGGACCAATTAACCGGATGGTCCGATTTCCTGTTCTACAGCAATTACCCGTGCAACTGGTACAGTTTTCCACCTCACACAGCGCTCTCCAGTATTGTCCGAGCTTTGCGAGTACCATTAGGTGGTCCGGTGGCTGTGTGAGAAGGCGTTAATGTTTTTGTTAAATGCACGATTTACCGCAAACAATCATCAGCGCTCATATAAATGTATGAGCATCGATTACGGCCGTGGAGGTTGTGGTTCCATTTCCGACACCAATTACGCACTCGTCTCCCCACAGCGAGACACCACAAAACCTGTTCCATTTCCAAGGCGGGAAGCGGTTGTCTGTGGTCAGTATTGTGTGACCAAAAAACGAATAATTCTGTAGGTAGTAGAGTTGAGGCCCTTACGTTTCAGCTGAGGACTGTTGGGAGTTGAGACTTTAATGGATGTCATCTTTCTTGGATAACTGACGCATCAAATGGGATTCATTCGTCTGTAATTAAGTTATTAGACTGCATAACTAAGACCCAATGAAGCACTTCCAAAGCTCTGTCTATTTTGCTCGGTCTGTATGTATGTCTGTTACTCTTGATTTAGCTTATTATAAAACATTCTCCGGGAGTTGAAAGTACGGCTGAGAGGTGATGCTTTGAATTCTGATTGAGACGCTTGGGATAGATTTTGAAACAATTTTAGTAGAGTTTCAGTAAACTTACAGGCGTTATATCGATTATTGTTATCATACTAAGGTGTCTTGTTCATTTCACACTCTGTTATCAAATCATTGAGGGACTTAAACTTCTTCAACATTTTTTAGTGTAATGTACAATATAGAACACCAAAATTTCGTTGTCCAAAAGCTCGTCAAACCAAAATTGAATGCTACTGCAGTCACTGTTCATTGGTCAGAAATAGAGGAATGAGTAGTCGCTAAAGCGTAGCATCATGCCTGAGGAGCCAAATGAGGCCATTGCCAAAAGCCAAGCCAGAGCCAAAACTGCAACAGTGCTTAATTTTTTTCAGTACACGTAAACCAAAGAAAGAGTTGGATTATGAACATGGATATTATTTATTTATAAAAGGATATTATTTATTTGGGATAGCGATAATGATCGCTGAGTATAATATTTTGCGTTAGTCTGAACTGTTGATTTTTGTGGGTCATACTGTTACAGGTTTGTTCAGCTACATTTGTTAGAAATCGGAACCTATTTGTGATACGCATATTCGTACACCATTTTTTGTCTGTGTTTTATTATTTTGGGTAAATACAGAAAGACGGCTTACGACGTATGTTGATTTTTACGAAATCTAGTCTTATCTTTCTTAGTGTTTCTTTCTACCTTACATTCGTAAATGACCGTTAAGTTTGAAAATGTCATCGTCGTGGCAATCGCTCGTAAAGAGAAGTTGAATTTAATGAAATTCAAAATGCGTTCGCAACAAAAGGGTTGATAAGATATTGAGCAACACCTTGATGCTGCTGGATTTTTAAGTCGATCAACTTTGGTTGAAAATATTCTAGGACATTAATTAACAAGCACGTGCTAGAAGTAGCTTCTTCCCTTACTACCTTAAAAGGTCGACCAGATCGACAGCCGATAATGATGAATCATGTTTTAATTATCGCTCAACGATACGCTGCCAAATATGGAGCAAAAGCATTCCAGTTTCCTGTTCCGCTGCTACGTTTGGTTCATTTAATCATCATTACAAACACGCAAGCCATTCCCTCCTGGAGATGTGTGTGGTCTTTGCTCTCAG
>KB666621.1:958706-976237 GCA_000349065.1 Anopheles quadriannulatus | reverse complement strand
TTGGTAGCTGAAAAATAGTAATTGCGTCTAATAATAAAAATTAGCTTATCATCGTCGGCAACCGTAAGACCAGTGCTTAGACACACACGAAGATGATACTTTTCAAAGAAAAAATGGCCGTCGTTGAATCTGCATAAGCTCTGAGATTTGATAGGAATGTCCTCGAATATCAAAGAGAAGCATTAATTGAAACGTTTCCTCAACGGAATGGCCCATAATTGTACAATTATCGTTCCTTTGACATGCCGGCTGCGGAGACAGTTTCTTCTCTGCTGTGGATTTACTTGTATGATACGAGCATCTTGTCTGCAGTAGAAGAAAAGTAGCACAAGATGAAGGGAGAAAACCAAAGTTCATCCACAAGGAAGTAGAGTTCGAAAAAGAACTTGGGCCTCTTTGACACTCCAACGTTATGATTCTTTGTCCGCTTTTTGTGAATCGTTCAGTCTCTTGTTACTCGAAAGTTCGTTCATTGTCTGGTACGATCGAGATTGCCAACAGTGTGTCAGCGACAACACAGAATCCCTTCCGGACAAGTGCAAAGCAGCCATCACAACAACAACACATTCCATTCCATAGAGTGTATCTTTAGCGATCCCTAAAAAACCCTTAAACTCCTCACCTCGTTCGAACGGTCGTGGAAGTTACTCCGTGAGTTAGTCATACAATTTCCACGGGGCTGTGCATAAATCTGACCAATGCAAATACTGCTGGAATGTGTTTGGTAATCCCGTCGAGGCTATGGGCCTGGTCCGAGCCGCCTATCTTGATGATATGTTTCGGCCCACACAAAAACATGCCCATTTGCACCTTACTGTGCGAACGCGTAGAATCCGTGGTGGCCGAGGGCAGTCACACCGTCGCTGTCGTTGTCGTTGTCGTTGCTCGTTGGACCGTGTTCGTGTGGTTGGGTTTTGTATGATTCATGATGGTGATACGTTTAGTAATGGTTGGGCTGAGGTGAGTCTTTTGGGCCGCTCGGAGGAATCGAAACAGGTGCCATTAAATGGAAGTTCACGAATGTTTGCACAGGTGTCTACGTGTTGTAACGAGCTGACTGTAAAGGAGATGATCGTTTATGTGCAGTAAAAATAAGAATTTAGATAACATTTTCATGGTTCAGGAATGTACGAGATAAAACCCAACTAAAATGTTTCTTAATCCATGTTACTCTTTTAGAGCCTAATTATCGATCAAGAGATCCTTATCAAATCTTTTTTGAGGCAATAACGCCATCGGCATCCTTTGTTTTTGGCCACAATGTGTTTTAAATTATCCCTATCCATTATCCCGATCTTTATTCGAGTCTCTATCGGTCATCTCATATGCATAGTTTGATCACTTCACGACCGGTTCCACATTGTCAAAATCAAGATACGATAGGCGCCTTTGGTTTATCCCTTTTCCACGATTTTCCCCGTATCTTGGTGCATGAAACGAAGTGATCACACGTGTACTGCTCAATTTGTAAGCACTTTGCATCGGTCACACCTTGAAGCCGATGTTGTCTTGCGTCTCATCTTGGCCATGTTCGTCCCGAACACATTCAGTAGCACGTTATGGGCAGTCAGCGTACTAAGACCCCCTTGGGTACACGAACACAGCATCCCCATGTCGTTGGTTGGTTGTCAGGCCGGTGGCTCCAGCGCTCCAGCGATCGTCGGAATGATAATAAGCCTTGTGCTGCCAGTGGGAGATAATAATTAGACAAGCAGGGGCAGAGACACCCCGATGGCATCGTTGCGTGAGGTCGCTGAGCGAACTGACGCTGCTCATCCCTGCATCCACGTCGTTTGATTCCGAGATTAATCGCCGTCACATCCAGAAGCTGCGTCTCAGTGCAGACACTCGCAATGGTCTGCTTGGATACAACACAGTAACACTTTTCCAACTGGTTGGGGCTTATAAAAGCTCAGGAATCATCTCCCATGATCGGGTAGACATCATGCCGGGATCGCGTCCTCAATCAGCCTGGAGGGTAGCGCACGCTTTTCCCAGAATCGTAACATAACTGTCTCGTTCGTGTGTGTAATGATAAATTATAATTCCATTACACATTCATACCTTCCGCACTAAGGGTACAATGTTGCGGGTCTTGTGCACGATTAACACAACCTAGACCAGATTGCTTGCCCTCACTCTGGGCACAGGAAATATCGAGCTGTTTAGCCCCGAAGTCGTATCGTGCCATCGATCGCAATGAAGCAGAAATTGATTAATAGCATGGGCACACTTCTGCTTTAATTACAGCGCAATCATCGCAATTTGCAAGTCAGTTTAAGTCATCTTCACATTCTACGGATTTAACTTCTAGGGTGATCATATACTGATTTATTCTAGCAGAAAGATTACAGTAGTTATGTTCAGATAATTAACAATGCAAACAATCAATTTTTCTCGTATGATTTTACGGTTTTAGTTTGGAGTTCGTGAATTATTTCTTTATTTTTTTTTCTTTAAGTTAAGATTATATTGTACCTCTGTAGTAATAGCGCATACATATACCTTTCTTTGACAATCATTATTTTTGAATAAAATAGGGATGGTGGGAGGGTGAGTTGTAACATTTAAATACGGTACGTTATTGTTGGATGATGCCTTAGTTGCGCCCGAAAGGAAAATACACAGAAAGATGTTCATCCGAAAGCTTTACAGTGTAAATTTTAAAGTGTAATTAGCCTCAATATTCCAGCATCAACCGAAATGAACACAGTTATTCCCATTTTCCTGTTCTTCATTGCATTTGACTTTACAGGGTTTCCCACGATTTATTGGTCAGTTCCCATGATTTTTTGGTGTGTTCCCACGATTTTTTGGTCGTATCCCATAGATTTTTGGTTCGTTCCCATAATTTATTGGTATTTTCCGATTGGATATCAATACAATTGGACCAAAAAATTCTGGGAAACGACCAAAAAATCGTGGGAACGCACCAAAAAAATATGGGAACCCACCAAAAATTGATGAGAACCAACCAATAAATCGTGGGAAACCCTGTAATGTTTTTTTTTTTCTTGTAGATGTGCGATTAAAACGTTTTTTATTCATTTCACCCAATCTAAGTGAAAGCAACGTGTAAGAGGCTGTCATTTTCAGAAAAATAAACTTATGATCAAACATGTAATGTGAACAATGGTTTTATTTTTAAAATATTTGCGAAGTAGCTCGTTAAAAATAACGGTCGCGTTGAAATGCTTCAATTTTCAATTTCATGAAAAGTTTCATACCAGCAAAAGGTTTCATTCATGCTTACAAAAGTGACAGATAGAGGACGCTTGTGCAATATTTGTACAGCGGTTGAAGCTGCTTACAGCGGTATGCTTTTTGAATTGTTGAATTGAATTGTTATTTCTCTTGTTTCCATTTGGAGATTACAGCTACTTTTGTCATCCATGAGGACATATGATAGCTCGCCAGCTAAAATCGTACGTTATCATTAAATTATTGTATTTCTCGATTTTTTTGTACACACACACACATAAACGCACACGCGCTCCGGTAACTCCTGCAGAGCGAAGAACGAGCTGTCCCGATAATGATGGTACTAATCGAGCAGCCATCGCCACCCCACATCTGCCGAGTACAAAGCACGAAGAGGAATCGACTACCCGGTCCGGGTAGGGAAATAGTCATCACAATCGCTTCACCAACATTACCATTCATTCGTTTGTTGCTGTTAACCCTGTTTCGAATCTCCATATATCCCCCCATTTCTGTGTTTCCTTCCGCATTCTATCGATCTCACTGGAAGCAAACGGCACCGATCTCGATCCAGAACTGCTGGTGCGTCTCACCCACGTCCCGGATCGCAATGTCAATGATGGGCAGTCGCATCGGCTTGTCGGTGCTGTAGCCGAGCACGGACTGGCCGTAGTGTGCCGTCCGGTGCTGGCAGTCGTCCTGCAGTGCCTCGTACCGCAGTCGCTGTGGGCCGCGTGCCGTCAGCTCCGCATCGTTCCAGGCGAGGAACTTCAAGCTCTGCCGGTAGCTGTTCTTCTCCTTGTTGTAGTACGCGACACTGTTCCGGCAGTGGTAGGTAATGTTCTGCGAGGCGCTCGCGGACAGTAGCTGCAGGAACCCGATCTGATTGCTGTCCGCCTTGTAGCTGATCTTCATGCCGTCCTTCAGCTCGCCCAACCAAACTTCCTGCTCGTCGCCATCGTAGTGCAGCTCCTTCGTTCGAAGCGGTTGCGGTAGGATGCAGGATGCCTTCCGCTCAGCATCGCAGTACACCAGGATCGAGTCCCTCGCGTCGCCCTCGTTCGGATCGATCCAGTAGTGGCCCGAGGTGAACTCGGGATGGGCGGCGAACAGATCGCGACATGTCTTGGCCGGAGAGCTCTGTTTGCCGTCCGGTTTCTTGAACGTGGCAAAAGCGGACTTGAGCTTTTCGTACGCATTCTCGACGAGCTTCTGGCGCTCCTCGTCCGTCAGCTCGAACACACGGCCGAGGTTCATCGGCTCATCGCCCATGCTTGGATCCGGACCCTTTGTATTACTCATCTGACCATGGCCAAGGAGAGCAGCAAGAGCGGCCGCATCATAACCGACACCATCTCCCGGGGGTCCCGGCGGTCCTGGTGGTCCCGGCTGACCCGGTTGTCCATTTTTGCCATCATTTCCAGGAGGACCTCGGGGACCGGCTGAGCCAAGCATTCCCTGCGGGCCGGGTGATCCATCACGTCCGGGAGGCCCACGTGGACCCGCCTCACCGGGCTTACCGGGCGGTCCTTCATTGCCAACGTTACCCTTGTCTCCTGGAGGTCCTGCCGGGCCAGGCAAACCTTGCAGACCGATCAGCCCACGGTGACCCTTCGTGCCCTTCAAGCCTGGTTCTCCATTTTCACCCTTCGGGCCTTCCAGCCCAGGAGGACCTGGTTTGCCTCTCGGTCCTGGTGGACCGTCTACGCCCTGCGGCCCAGTTTCACCACGCAGTCCACGCTCTCCCGTCTGTCCGGATGGACCCTGCGGTCCTGGCGGACCTGGAAGTCCCGGAGCGCCTGGCGTTCCCTGTGTACCGGGGTTTCCGATCGGACCCTTGTCTCCCGTACGTCCAGCAATTCCTGGTGGTCCCTGCTTTCCTGGTGATCCCTCCGGGCCTGTGTCTCCCGTAGGGCCAGGCGGTCCTGGGGGTCCCAGTTGTCCCGGTGCGCCCGGTGGTCCATCGTTTCCTGGCTTTCCGGGAGTGCCTGGCTCACCGGCTGCTCCACGCATTCCTCGCAGGCCTTGTGCTCCACTCGGCCCGGGAAGTCCCGGTAGTCCACGATCGCCTGGTACTCCTTGTGGTCCTTGATTGCCTGGCGGTCCTGGTGGTCCATCGCTGCCTGCCTCACCCTTGATGCCTTCTGCGCCTTGCTGCCCGGGCATGCCCGGTGGGCCTGGATTGCCCGGTCGGCCAGTATCTCCCGGATTGCCCTTCAGACCTGGAGTGCCCGGTGTTCCTGGTGCTCCTGGATTACCCGTTTGTCCCTGTTTTGAGAGAGACAATCAGAATTCTTACATGCAAACTATATCCTAACCGAGGTACTTACAATTGGTCCTTGATCTCCTGGACGTCCGGGCGTTCCCATCGGTCCCGTATCTCCTCGTAAGCCTGGCTCTCCACGAGCTCCCTTCGAGCCAGTCAAGCCGATCAATCCTTGTGGACCAGGTTCACCCGGTACGCCCGGAAGTCCGGAGTTACCTTGTTCACCCTTCAGACCCATGTTTCCGCGATCACCCTTAGCTCCAGGAGATCCCACAGGGCCTTGCGGTCCGGGGAAACCTTGCAAACCTTGCGGTCCAACTGCACCACGCTCTCCAACCGCTCCCGGTGCTCCCGGTTCGCCTGGGGTTCCGGGATTTCCTGGTTCACCCTTCTCGGCTGGTTCTCCCGGTGGTCCCGTAGGTCCCATCGGACCCTGAAGTCCTCGTTCGCCCACACGTCCGGCTGGTCCTTCCGGCCCTGGTGGTCCAGAACTACCACGTTCGCCCTTTTCTCCTGCCGGTCCGGCGGGGCCACGTAGTCCCGGAAGACCCACCATTCCTGGAGCTCCTTGGTGTCCTTTCATACCGTTTGGACCCGGAGATCCCTGAACAAGAAGGAGAGCGTTTTGAGATTACAGTTTTATTTGATAATCAACATGAAATGCTTACCGGTGGTCCATCGTTTCCTTGTGCGCCCGGTTCTCCTCGAACTCCCGGCGTACCCGGTGTTCCAACTGGTCCTCGCTCTCCCGGGAAGCCACGCTCACCGCGTATACCCGTTTGGCCAGCTGGGCCAGGAGGTCCGGGTGGTCCATTCTGTCCATCCTTACCCTGCGCTCCCGGGTTGCCTGGAGTTCCGGGCAGTCCCTGGAATCCTCTCGGGCCCGGTGTTCCTGGTGGTCCACGATCGCCATCGTTTCCGGGTGGTCCCGGAGGTCCGGAAATTCCCGGCGGTCCATCCTTGCCAGCATCTCCCCGCGGCCCAACTGGTCCCTGGGGTCCAATATCACCATCCTTGCCAGGCTCGCCAGTGAATCCCTTATCACCGGGCAATCCCATCGGTCCGGGCAATCCTTGCAATCCTTGAGGTCCTGGCTCACCGACCTTACCATCGGCACCGGGCAGTCCCCGCTCACCCGTTGAGCCTGCCTTACCCTGAGCACCCGGGCGTCCCGGCTGTCCACGCAAACCTTGAATTCCTGGCGCACCCGGTGGTCCGGGATCACCACTCGAACCCTTCGGACCCTGAGGCCCCATTGCGCCGCGATCTCCCGACTGTCCCTTCACACCTTGCGCTCCATCCGGTCCAGGAAGACCCGGAGATCCAGGCAGGCCACGCTCTCCCTGTGGTCCCGGAAGACCCGTTGGACCCTTCATACCGCGTTTGCCACGCTTTCCTTCTGGACCGACGGCGCCCGGAAGTCCACGTGGACCGGGCACGCCGCCTTCGCCCTTAATGCCGGCCTCACCTTTGTAGCCCCGTTCGCCCGGCAGTCCGGGCTCACCCTTGGCTCCTGCATCTCCCGGACTTCCATTGGCGCCTGGAGCTCCCCGAGGTCCGGGGAATCCGGGTGGACCCGCAATTCCGGGCGAACCAGGACTTCCCTTCTCGCCGGATGCTCCATCTTTTCCTGGCGGGCCGTTTAGACCGGGCTCTCCCGGTTGTCCTGGGCGTCCCGACTCACCGCGTGGACCTTGCGGGCCTTGGCTACCTTTCGGACCGGCTGCTCCCATGTCACCCTTAGCGCCGTTGCTACCAGGGAAACCGGGAGGCCCTTGCTTTCCAACGGGGCCCTGGAAAAGTACAAAAAGAAGTTGAGAATTACTGGTAATAATTTATCCGGGATTACAATTTGGATAATGATAGAGGACTAGAATTTAAGGCTGAAAACACTTTCGAATATTAACTTACCGGAGGTCCCGGTGGTCCAGCAATACCATCAATGCCGCGCAGTCCAGGAGGTCCAGGCGGTCCTTCCCGCCCTCGTTCACCACGAGGTCCAGCAGGTCCCTGTAGTTGGACACATTCAAAAGCAATGCACAATCAAAAACCTTTCCCAAACAATGTTCAATGCACTGTTTTACTTACAACTGCTCCGGGTACACCGGCCGGTCCAGTAGCTCCAACGGATCCCTTCTCACCGATCGCTCCCGTTTCTCCCTTCATGCCCTCAGGCCCTGGTAGCCCCTGATGTCCCTTCAAGCCAGGAACACCGGGCATACCGGGAAGTCCCCGTGGACCTGGCAGACCAACCGGACCTTGCGGGCCAACCTCACCATCATCACCGGCCGCACCATCCTTTCCGGGCGGGCCGGGCAGTCCACGTGGACCGGGTGGCCCTCCAACTCCGGAGGGTCCAGGTTCACCCGGTTCACCACGCGATCCCTGGAATCCTTGCGGTCCCGTCGGTCCGGACGGACCGGGAGGACCCCGAGGGCCCACAGGACCGACCTGAGCCTGCATGAACTGGAAGTTCTCCGGACCGGGACCCTTATCCGCTCCACCCATCGTTTCTTGCAGTTGCTGCGTGTAGAACGTCAGATCGGGTGCTGGACCGGGTGGTCCCGGAGGTCCAGGAATGCCGGGAGTGCCCGGAATTCCAGGCTGTCCGGCCTCACCTGGTGTGCCCGGCTCGCCACTGGGAGCTGCCGGAAGTCGATTACCTACGGCCGATGCATCGAACTCCGGCTTCTCGGTGGTTGTGGTCGTCGTAGTGGTGGTGGTAGTTGTGGTCGTCGGGATAACACGTGGGCAGTCCGCCTCATCGCACTGGATTGAACCGTTGCGACAGCGGCATGTGGCACAACCTTGATAGCCGGACTCGAACATTTCTCCCTCCCGGTACCACTTCCCTTCGTAGTAGCAAGTGAAGGGCTGTACGATCGATTCGGGTTCGGGCGCACGTGTGGTTGTCGTTGTCGTTGAGACGCGTGGGACTTCGTCTTCGGGCTGCCGGAAACTTGGGTCTGGACTGCGTGTACCCCCTGTATGAAATGTGGATCATATGAAACGTTACCACAGAATCACATGATCATGATTTGCAGATGGCAAAGTAATCTTTCCACTCGATTCGTTGAGCGGCGACATCTAAGCGATGCAGCAGATGATCTTAATGACACACTCCACACACATACACACACACACACACACACACACACACACACACACACACACACACACACACACACTTACCATTCTCTGCATCATAGTCGGGATCCGTCCCGTAGTCGTAGTTGTCGCCATAGTCGTATGCCGAATCGTACTCCGGCGCTTGGGCCTGGGGACGATCGGCCTGTGGGCGATCGGGGCGCACTTTTTTCAGATTTTTCGTAGCCAGCGCCTTTTTCGTCTTGCTCTTTTTGGACTTTCGTTTGATCGGTTTGACCGACTCCGCTGCCGGTTCGTCGTCGCATCGTATCTGATCGGCAACGAGCACTATGATAAAGAATACTGCCAGAAGCAGCGGACTTCCGAGACGGAACTTCATGGCGAGGGTTTGATGCGTGCGTGCGTGCGAGCGTGCGCAGGTATCCTCCTTTCACGGGTTGTGTGTCCCGGCCGGTTCCTTAGCACATGGCTGCACACGTCCTTTCGGATATCCTATGAAAGGTAAAGAGCACAGAAGAAAGCACCACAATTAACACACGCACACACTGAGCGCGGAACCGATCCAAACGATCTGAAGATCAAACCCGTACTAAATCTAATGAGTTCTTGCGAGGCTAACACAGTGGAAGTAGCAGCAGAAGCAGCCTCCGGAACACTGATAAGAGGTCCACGGCCCTAACGACACATTAACAGGGGCCGGAAAAATTAGACAGCATTAGCCAGCGGGGGCCCAATTCTTTCTTTGGTCACTATCAAATTGGTTCACTGCACTAGTAACGCGCTGTTCTAATTTCAATTTCACATCATCCACACGTTTTCGGGCGTTGGAGCCATTCTTGGTTTACTGATAGCGAGAGCACCACTTGGTCACCACGAGGGACGATAAAACGCAGAGCCGAAATAGAATCAAGTTAGATGCGAAGAAGCAACACCGTCACTGGGGCACACTTGGGGGCGTGATGGGAAGAAATTTTGCAAACCAACTTCTCAGGAAGTTCAAATCCCAAGAAAAGTCCTTGAAATCACACACTCACACTCAAAAATACATGCTTCGACGGTTTAAAGCTAGCATTACAGCAATCTCACCAAGAACTCACACAGTGGGACAGCACCACCGCAACACACGTTCTCTCCTCAAGATCTGTTACTTCCACTTCCTCTGCTCCGGTTCCACACAAAACGCGACACTTTTACTAAGAACACAACTTCAAGCGGCACTATAGTTACGGGGTGGCACCAGCTACCAGTGTGCACATGATAACACCACCCGAACAACTGAACTTTTGGCGGATTTTGGAGATCGTTTTATACCACCCGTCCGATCCACAGATGGTCTGTGGCACAGTGATTTAAGCCTTTTCGAGCTCGCGGCATACGCATCAGCTGGAAATAGACTTCATCGGTTGGTGCACAGCTTCAGAATACAGACACCATTGCCGGCCGCCTCAAGAACGCATTTTAATTACTTTAACAAGAGTGTGTCGCACAGAACTCTCCGGGCACAATATGCGGTCTTCTGCTCACACACTGGTGGCACAGATGGTTTTCTAGTTCTCGACACTGTACTGGAGTTGGCCCACGAGTGGACAGAAATGGGTGAAGAATTAAATCATAATTTGTGCACGTTCGATAGCGATCGCGCTAGCCACTAGGAGAGTGGAACGGAAGAAACTTGATGGGGGTGTCGTGATGAAGAGCGATTAATTCTAATAGAATTGCACGATGGTACTGAGAACAGTGACATTGTACGCTTGGACAGCTGTCGGTGGGTTTCAATAGTGATGCAAATTGTAGAAGAAGGTGCTGTTGATCGCTATTTGCATACGATCCATCAATAGCAGTGTGTATTATAACGATTTACATGACCTTTTGCAACACTGTTTAACATGCAACAAGTGCTCCATTTCTAGATGAAATACGATACAAAAGCATACGAAATACGGGAAATAATTAGATAATTTTTGGAAAAAAATATTAGAAATCGATTGAGATCGAAAAAAAAATGAGCCAGTTGAGCATTTACAGCACGATTGTACAGACTATACATTTGCATTCACAAAACTGATACGGATAAGGTCAGTGTATGCATATATTGCATAAGAGACAACAATAAAACTTACCCTCCGTTCTTGTATGGTTCATATCTGCCTTCATCGCTGACCAGCTGTTGACGTCTTATTACTTTCGAGCGCATTAAACAAAATGTAGCGTTGCTAGACATGAACACTGTGGTAATCGAAAAACCATATGGGCTAGCATTTTTGTTAGTCAGCTATGAAAAAAAAACACGGTCTAAAATATTAATCCACAGTACAAACTCCGTTCACCGAGATATAGTCTTAATTCGATTGATATTTACATTGAATTTATATTTTTACAGTTCAAAATAATTCAAATAACATTTAACCTTTGTTATTTAAAAAATTAAATTTTATCCCTGATTAACCCAAATTCATAAAGTAACTTGATTTCTATTCATTTAAAGACTTCAAAAATCATCAAATATTATTAGTCTTTAATCGGACTTGTCGTATTACGTATTAACCGTGGGAAAATAATTATCAAGGCTATCTGGTGGGATGGTAGCTTAAGATTACTGATAGCTTATGCATTAAAATCGGTATAAAAGATACCTGATTAAACTTATTGTAGAACAAGTTTAAGAAGAGCCGTAACTCAAAGTGCATCGAAAAGTGAATCAAAGCAATAAACTGATTTTATTACTCACACCCTCAGGCTTTTGCGAGTGTAGCTGCCAGCTCAGGAAACGATGATGATCGTGTTGTGATACTAGCACGGTGTAATAACCGTTCTACGGTCTGATACGGTGTTTGTGAGGGATATGAACATTTGGCAGTGATTCAATCCCCAAAATGTTTGAACGTCGCGTTTGTATGTGTTAACGGCAAGATAAGGGAGTGTACGTTTCAACACGTTGCAAAACAACTGGCCGAAACGTTTGAATGTGATACGCCACTTCGTTCACTCAGCCTACACGCGGCTTCGTACAATGAACCAATGGTTAGAGTGCTAGCGAAAGATGAGCTTTGGTTTGTGTCAATTGTAGAGTGTGGCAAATATCAGTGTGTGTCAAGTCGAACGATGTGAACCTAGGGAAAGAAATATGCGAAAATATCTTAGAAGCATGACTGATTCTATCACCATACTGCTTCAATGTTGTACATTACTATGAAAGTAGCCAAAGGCGACAGAGCTACTAATATCCTCTAAAACTAGTAAAAGCTGACTGTTACAGTCCTCTAGAATGTGTACCTAATTTGTCTTTACTGAATGGAACCAACGACAATGTCACAATGTCATCTACAAACGCGTCAAGTACAGTAGCCTCTACTACAACGATACGCACTTCAATTATTCTTTCCTCTTCGACTTCAGGGACGGGTAAACAATGTTTTTCTTCGAGCCAGGAAATTTGATTGCCGATCGTTGGAAAATTATCATCATATCTCGAGTGTTCAGACGGCTACTATATGGAAAAAAAAACTGCATCGAAGGGTTTATATTCTACGATACTTTCAGCCTTTGTTTACCTAGCATTGTACAAACGTGTGAAATACTTTCGCTTATTAAATAAAAAAATAATAACTGAATACTAATTTCAAACCATGTTGTTACCCAACTGTCACGTGCAGTAGTTTATCTGATATAAGTTTTATGCTCTATTATATATGGCTAGTCCAATAAATTTCATTGACAAATAAATTTTGCTTTTGATGGAGTATAAATGTGTGTGCTTTTTTCTATCCTAAAATTTAAATAACAATACTTACTGAATTACTTATACAACTGCCGCTAGAGCACACCAAATTGCTCGCGATCAGCTAGTATCAGTTGGAATGTGTTTTCAATGTTTACAATTGTATTGAAAGGGTATAGACAAGTTGGATCAAGTACACGTCTTTTATTTAAAGTTCCAAATAAAGTTTGAGTAACTACATCAGTTTTTGTGAGCTAGTAGTGAGTGCCTGAGAAACTCTAATGAATGATTTTTTCAGCTTTGGAAAGACCTGCGGAATAAGAGAGGTCGAGAGAAACTGTTAGACATCATCATCATTATGAACATGCCAATAAAAATAATCGATTGAGGCCATGCAAAAATCACACGATGCAAACCACGTTGTGGGAAAAAGGGTGTTGTGGAATTGGAATGAAGAAAAAGAAAAAATATAAATCATTTCGACATTAGGATCATATGAGAACCAAGGATCATCCAACTTTGTAGCAGCTGGAGCTTCTACATACTTGATCACAGATTCGTAATGGTTCTATGACTAAAACCGTGAATTACATCTTTTCAAGGAAAACACTGTTATCAAAATATCAAAGAAGATTGATAACAGTTGATCGTAAAACAACTCTGTCAGAAAGTTTATTAGTGTGTAAGCCTCATAACAGACCTTCTGTTCCCAATTATCTTTTCGGAAGAAGTAAAACATGAAAGAAGTATGAGGTTTATTTAGATTTTTTATCTAAGAGTTTGGAGTGTATTTAACAAGTGATTTTTTCACTGAATTGTTTACGATGACGATACGATTTACGATATGAAACGACAGGCAATTAAAGATTTAGATCTGTCTTCACTGTTATTATCTTCAGAGATAGTGGGCTCAAGATCAGTATCTAGCGATTTGGTATAAAAAGAAACATCGATAATAGCAACTCAACAATCAGATTTGGTTGGTGGAGGTGCTCACTGTTGAAGTACTTCAAACCATAACCATTATAACCATCCTGCAGGACAATCAAGTGTTGTTTGAAGCCAATACGAGAAGTGTTGTTAAAACTAGTGACAAAAGCAATGAAGCTCCCGTTTGCGCTTGTACTTCCCATACTTTCGCTAGTGGCAGCTAGTCCTACGCAGCTAGCTAGACAAGTAATAACAGCGTTGGATGAACCTCGATTCGTGCCGATCGAAGAGTGTGGCAACCGTATAGCATGTGCCTTAGCGGATGACGGGATGCTAGGAAGAGAAATATGCAATGATTTCGTCGGAACTACCTTCGTAGAGTCGCCATATTGCTTCAATACAGTGTTTTTGTGCAGTTTTAATCGCGTAGTAAAGTCGTGCTGGTATCCTGTGAGTGGATTGAAGCGAGACTGCAACAAACCTTTACAATGCGCCCCTGACCTACCGCTTGTCAAAGGATCATCGAACACAACTGAACCAATTGTGCCCACTACAGCAGCGCCAGATTTAACCGATGAATCTCGATTCGTACCTATCAAAGAGTGTGGCAACCGTAAAGCATGTGCTTTGGAGGAAGACTCTGAGCTTGGAAAAGAATTATGCACTAATTACATCGAGCCTACCTTCATTGAATCTCCATATTGCGTCAATACGGTGTTTTTGTGCAGCTATAGACGCGCAATAGAAACGTGCTGGTATAATTTGAGCTGGATGAAACGAGACTGCAACAGTCCTTTACAATGTGCTCCGCATCTACCGCTGTTGAAAGGATCATCGAACACAACGGAACCAACCATAATTGTGCCGACTACAGCAGAGCTAGCTACTACAACGTTACCTGCATCAACTGCAAGTACTGGTACAAGATTTATACCGGTCGAAAAGTGTGGTAACCGTACGGCATGTGCGTTTAAGGAAGATGCAGATGCGGGGGCGTATATATGTAACAACTTCAAGGAACCAACATTCGTTGAGTCAACGTACTGCTTTAATACTGTTTATTTGTGCGGTAATAATCAATGGTTAAGGCAATGCTGGTACACATTAGACGACGTCAATTCGGACTGTGATATTCCTTTAACATGCGTTCCGGATCTACCGCTTATCAAAGGATCATCAATCACGACAACTGTTGGGCCAACTATCACTGCATCAACTACAACTGCACCAACTACAACTAAAGTCACTACAACTGCATCAACTACAGCTGCACCGGCTACAACTACTTTTACTACAACCACACCAACTAAAACATCCTCCACCACAACTAAACCTACTACAACTATCATAACGTCTTCGACTACAGAAATGGCCGAACAATGTTCTTCTAAGGACCAAGGAAAACGGATACCGATAGCCGGAAAGTGCACATCATATGGCGAGTGCTCGGACGGCTACTACAACGAAAGAAGCTGCTACGACGGCTACATTTACTACGAACCATTCAACATGTGTTTACCAGGAAGCATCCATGCTTGTTCACTTTTTGGTTAAGAATCAACCAAATAAATTAGCAATGAGTTAGAAAAATAAGTTTCCGTGAATGAGATTCTTTAAGTGAATGATCGTAACACTGTTTAAAAGACCTTGGCTCTTTCGCTGGTTTTTGTAATATAAAGTTCACACAATTAACGATTGCCGATAAATTGTGAGAAAGCAAGAGAGAAATGTTCCGTACAGTATAAATCCGAGCTACAAGAGATGTACCGATAGCTATGGATCACGTAACTCCCATAGTGTCTGAAACTGAATTTGCTGATGAAACTACCTATTTGGAGTTTGCAAAACCAACAACAGTACCATCAGTATCCACTAGGAAACCCGCATTGATCATTACACTAATAACAACGCACATGGAACAAAGGACAGTGAGAGATCCCAAAGCTGGTGATGGTTGTATACTATCTGCTGAACGAATAGCATCAGCTACAAACTGTGCTGAGTACTTGGAATGCTCAGGAGGATATTAGTACCTACTAACCTGTGGTGACATTGTCTGCCCGGCGTTATCAGAGTTACCAGAGTTATCAATAAAGAATCAATTATAATTTTGAGATGCCTCTTTCGTCTATAGAATGGAATTATTTTGTTGAACTGCTTCTTTTGCGTAACAACACTTATCGGTAAAGTCTTGCCTATACCACTAATCAACGGATATTAAAGATCTTATAGTTTACAGTGTTTTAATGATTTTTTGTCAGCTGGGTTATGAAGTATATATGAATATTTTTTAACCTTGAATCTTATTTTGTATGATTTTTTTCTAAATAGCCAAACTTTCTTAAGCAGCCGATTTTGGCACGGCTGCTTGAATTCGCATTTTTCAGAGGTTAAATAGCATCAAAGTTCCAGGTAGGTCTTTCAAATATAATCCTTCCCTTCATGTAGGAGAACAATCTGTTCGTCAGCATTGATGCTGATCCAATTCGTCCCAAACCGCTCACCCTTAAGTAATCGACGACCCATTCCCTAATAGCCATTGCCATTGGTGTTGCCAAACGATGGTACGAGGCACAAGACCAGTTTGCAATCGGCTAGGTTGCAGTGTGTTTGTGTCTCTGTTTAGTAACACTACCAGCAATAGGAAGTTGGTTGTAATAAACGACCAAATAGCGTGACGAATAAACGACACAGTACAGACCCGCACTCTTATGCAGCTTCCGCGTTTTGTTTGGGCCCACCATCAACGCACAAAGCGAGTGCATATCTATTTCTACCCGTTCAACCAGCCTTCCAAACTCCAACCCGTGCCCGTGAAGCAACCAGCGCCTCACCCGCAGAAGCGACTCCCACAAGCGGAAGCCGAGCGAACGCCAAAACCGAGCCGTTGTACGATGGAAATTAATACGCACATTATAGTTTGAAACAACATCAAACGCTTTAATAAACGGCTTCATTTTCGTCGTGCTCATCCGGTGCTCCGTTATCGCGGAGCGAAGCGGGTAGGTTGATGGTTGCCTGATAGAACAACAGCTCAACATATTATTGCCACCGGGTCCCCGGGATTGGCAGCATCAAAGGCTGCCCAAAAGCCCGCCGCTATCCACGGCTAACCCCGCACGGTCCTCCGCCGGATCATCATCGTCCGTTTCAGCACTATCGATGCTGCCGATCACACCACACGGGGTGGAACGGTACGGTTTATCATCCTGATTTGTCAGTGTGTTCGATTGCTGCTGGCGCGAAAAACAGAATTCAGCAGAAATGTGCACGCGATACCGGGCGGGTACGGCCCGGCATGTAATGGAGTTAACCATTAGTGTTTGCTATCACTGACAGGAAGGGTCTAACGGTTACAGCAAAATAAAACGGAAAGCTCGCCTATCTTTGGTTAGTAGGAACTGATTGAAAAACACTGCGAGTTTGGTGAATTTGTTTTGAATAGAAATTCGAGTCGGTTTTGTGAACGGTTCGCTTTAGATTACGAAATCGGTTCTTCCTAGAAACCGGAAATGGTGAAATCTCGTTATTGAAAATCATAAAATTTTAATTGACAAATTTCGAGTTTGAAAGAATTGATAGAAATTTATCGATTTATCGATTTACCGTGATATTACAGGGCTTTCCAAGTCACTTTGAAATGTTCACATCACTATTTCCCGCCATCAAGATGTTTTTCAACAGCTGCCCAATGATGTATTGGTATCATAATAAAATTTCAATTCTTACACATGATTTTCAACACATAAAAAAGAACTGTCAAACTCAATCCAGCTTGAGACGTGTTGAAAATCATGAGTAAGAACTGAAATTTTATTGTGATGATAGCTACACTACATGATAGCTGTTGAAAAACATCTTGCAGGTGGTGAAGAATGATTTGCACATTTGAAACTGACTTGAAGAACCCAGTAAATTAGTGTTTGTGCCTACGGAGGTAGACAATTAAACAAATGAACCATTTTACAACATTATAGATTATGCTAAAAATACCACATATTACATGAATATTTAGCTTTCATTTCGAAATAAATGATGCAATGATCAAACCAGCCCAACATGGTGCTCCTATGTGGTAAAACCAGACCGAGGCCTATCTCTAACTCTCGCCACCGGTAAAGTATTGATTTTATTTACAAAGATGTCTATTTCGTGCACCACTCCACTGCACATTGATTATGAGCAAAAATTGAAACAGAGCTGGATTTGTAATTTTTCGGCCTCCGATCCTCTGACCCCCTTGCGCTGTCGGGGAAAACGGAGTTGTTTCGATTTCCACCAGCTTGCACCAAGCGGCAGTGGCGATCG
>KB666621.1:931206-956206 GCA_000349065.1 Anopheles quadriannulatus | reverse complement strand
TAAACATTATTCCACAATCCTAACCAAAACCAAGAGCGACATTAACGCCTGAAGCGTTTCAAAACTTCCCATGCGCATGGTTGGTGCACGCAACAGGGTAACATAATTTCCCGGCGCGAATACTTTACTGTCACCGGGCCACACACCCTATTAACCGACCACGTTTTTTTAACACAGGAAGCACAGTTTTTGCCCTTGGTGTGATGGGATGCGTGTGCGTGTCTATTGTTTTTTTTTCCTCTCCTGTTGTACTCCACGTGTCTGACAATCGAGTCAAAATCTCATCAGTTCACTCAATGTCAACACCTCGCGGTGTTGTGCTGGATGGTTCCCGTGTCCCCTGTCCTGTACGTTCCCGTTCCTCGGCTACTCTCTTTTTACTCTCTAATGTAACATGCGTTCGCAGGAACGATCTGCTTTTAATTACATTGCAAAGTTTCCTGTATACGATGGCGTCGGTTTGTGTAAACAGACACACACACACACACACACACACGAAGGCGCACTTACGTTTTTCATATGTGCGTGCCCCGCGGGTTGAAGGCGTTGTCGGCGAACGCAATAGACATCATCGCACACACAGTACATACATTGTCACCCATTAGCATGGTTCCAGTAACCTCTCTCCGGCATACCACACCAATCTTTCCAAAAACCAAACTTTTGCTGTGACATTACGCCGCCTGGGCAGGCTGGCGCAAGGGGCAGGCGAGGATAAAATTTAGACAACGCTTGTTAGCACAGAAGGGTTAGAGGTTTGTGTCAGCTATTAGTAGGAATCGCTCGGAGCGCAAATAGCGAAGGTTGTTGTTTTTTTTTGTTTGTTGGTTTTCGGTTCAGAATTGTTCTATTGCTCGAAGAATTTTGCACCCATGTTCAAAGTAATCTTGTGCAGGCAAAGTAGACACATAGTTGGTGAAAGCCGCATGTGCAGTACTGCTGCACCGCAGCTGTTTCGGAGAAAATTATCGCACTAACATGATGAAGAGCGTTGTACAAATGTGTGGGTGAGTGTGTGTGTGTGTGGGTGGGGGGACAGCAAGTTTTAGTTGGTGCACATCGCGATGCTGTTTCATTTTCGGGAAGCTGGGCTGCAGCCGTAATACGCAAGACAGATTTTCCACCGTAAATGATATGCAGTCAAACGTTGGTAGTGCGACCTGCGGGAATACGTTTCTCCATTCAGTGGGACAATTACGCAGACGTTGACATCCGTGCAGGTGCGTCATTCATCTCGCTTGTAGTTTGTGGCCTTTGTTTGCCAAGTAGATGATGGCGCGTTACTGAAGTGACTTTTTTCTTGGAAAACGGTTACCACAAATGAAACCTGCTCATTTGGGTTCTTTCAGCGAAGGTGTGTCAACTTCGAGCAAAGAGAATATTGTTTGCCTGTCGTATAGGGAGAAGTTTATATTTACTTCTTCGGAAATCATGAAATTCTAGTGCTTTGCGTCTAATTCCAACGAAATGTTATTATTAAACTGGATTGAAGACCACCATTCTTGAAGACGAATTGCATTTCGTTAGGCTTTAAAATTGAGTTTATTGCATTACGCCCAAATATATGCAATCTCTCGACTATGACTTGCTTGAATGAACAATTTATCAAATCTTTTACATCCGTTTTGCATCAAGAACATTTGTTTCATATTATTTAATGATTGTTTAGTTTGAAGCCATGAATTACATGTTGTACAAAATTACTAGATTTTGTTTAATCAGAAGGAACAGTTTTGGTTGTATTTGTAACATAAAATAAATGATAACTAAATTCATGTTTGTTGTATTTCCTACCCAAATGGGAAAAATTAAGGCGCATTGTTTTGTTGAACAACTCGTATCAAAACTCGTAGTTTACCTTCAACACTTGCTTTGAAGCAAACAAAGTTTACGCACTAAAATTCAACCTTTTCATCCATCCACTCAAACCCCATCTTAATGGCATCAAACGATAAGCGCAGCGTTACAAAGTAAAGCACAAATTGAATCAAACTCGACAAAAACTATGCTCCTCTGGCTGCAACGGTGCTCGTTGCAATCAGCGCGTAATGATTTCCATGTTCCATCGACCCTCACCGCTTCCTTCGGTAAAAGCATTAATTGATAGTGAGCGTAAGAAGCAAGGCTGCACTTTCTTTGACGGTTCGGTAATTGATTTACGAGGCGAGGTTTCGCACCAGCACTACCACCAGCGCGGTATCGAGCAAGGGGATTCACTTTAAGCAAATGATATTACCATCGTGATGCGATCATCTTTCAGCGTTGCGGTGAGCAGGGGCAAGGATTGCAGAAAGGCCAGAACATCACTCAGAGAATGATCGTCTTGGTAATGGAATGGAACAAATTAGACGGATTGAAATTAGTTGCAGCGCGATGGATGAATATCGAGCTACTATCAGTTGTACGATGTCAACAGCAGATTTCTGGAGGAGTGAAGATACAGTTATGGAAGAAAAAGTGTACGAAGTGTTGTAGGTTCCATAATGATAATGTTTTGATTTTGATTTGTCGTAATGTATGATGCGAGCAATAAATATTAAATCATCACAAAACACTGATTAGCCTTGGTTCTACGGGGCATTGCTGTTGAACAATAGGGACATCAGAAAAGAAGTTTGCTTGCTTATACGACTGTTACCCTTCCAATACTACGATGGTCAATAGGCCAAGGTTTTATTACATCGGATTGTGTGCTAAAATCGCAGGTGTCTGTCCGAGATAAGAAGTTGTCCAACCGCATGACATTTATAAAAGCACAACACGTACCATCTTCGCGGGTCATTTTGTAGTTGAAACTCCACCGTGCACCGTGTAAAAGAAACGATCAATACAATGTTACATCTTGCGCCTTTAAGCTTCCTGTTTGTTAGGAGCTGTTTTGGAGAAATCACAGTAGACTCCCGGGCCCGGATGGCTCTCCAGTACCGAACCGCCCGCAGCTCGGATGTAATCTGGTGCGAGCTGTTCTACGCGGATGACTTCCCCGACAACAGCCAGTGTGAGACGGCGCGCGATGGCCAATGGTACACGTTTCCCGCGTGCTGTAACGGTGCGTACAACTGTTTGGGAGGTGGCGTCTGGGACATGATGCTATGTCCGGCAGAGTTCGTGTACAACAGCCAGACCGACGAGTGCGCACCCTACACCGGCAGCGAGTGTCCGCCGAGGGATCCTACACCCGGTGACGTACCGTCGACCGAGGAACCACCGGTGTCGTGCGGAACGGTACGCAACGGATGGCTACCGTATGCACCCGACTGCACCAAGTACATCCTATGCATGCAGGAAGTGGCCTCACTGCTCGACTGTCCCGATGGGTACGTTTTCTACGTTCCCTTTCTGATGTGTCTTCCGGGAGTGGTAGAACAGTGCACGCTGTACCAGACTGGCTAGAAGGGAGCTTCCACCGCCGCTGCAAGCAATCTTCATCGCGCCGAAAAGATAAGACATCGCTGTGTACGGAACTTGAACCGTATTGGTAGCTTGAATCGTCCAGAACAAAACGGGCTGCGTCATTTTGTTCCGGGATGCGGCACCGAACAAATGTAATTTGAGGGTTTATTCGTGAGGTTACCCTGCTTATCACTCGATTATCGCGCCATAAAAGAGCGGAGAGCGGAAATCGGATGAATTAGATCAGTGCTATAAATTATGTGCGTCGATGCTTGCGGGTACACCGATTGCGGGGTTTGTCGATATCGACGGAATGTCTGCTATCATTCTGGGGAGTGATGGTCGTAAATCAAATTAGGGTGTGCCGTATTGCACTAGAAGCGACGTGATGCGATCGTAATTGAGGTGAATTAAATTAAAAGGAAACATGTGTATTAGGAGTAATCTGAACAGTGAATAAAGACCAAAGAACTCGATAGTTAATAATGAGGAGATTAAAAATAATTAGTCTATCACAGATAAAAGAAGACGCTACGTTTTGAAACATTGTTGGTATGTAGTTTAATTTTATTATTCAATGAATGATGCTTTATAATGAAATAAACTTCCACTATTTAGTTTCTATTTCCCAACTAAGCATTAATCGATTTGTTTCATTTTAACGTACTTAATAACTCAAAGTTATTACAACGACCTGGATATTCACTACATTTCATTCCATAGTTTCAGACTATTCGAGACATGTTTTTATGGTGAGGAATTAATAAAATTGTTGAAAAGATACACGAACCGTTTATTATTGGTTTTCTACATCTGCAACTTACCAAGGACATAGAACTAAGAAAGCGTGAGAGTTGTAAGAAACAGCAACTGCGTGAGTGTACATCAAAATTGGTGGTAGGAGCTCGGATACGGATCTACTCCATTCTGATTCTGCGTTTGGAGCCGATTCTGACGATGGAATCAATTCCGGAGCCTATTCCGGAGCTGAATCCAGAATCGAATTCGGAATTGGAATCGGCTCCGGAATCAGAATCGGCTCCAAAATCGGAATCGACCTGGGAATCGCAATGTGCTCTGGTAACGGAATTAGAATTGGCTCCAGAATTGGAATAAGCTTCGGATTGAAAATCAGTTCTTGAATTGAAATTAGAAGTTCTAGAAGCGAAATCAGTCCGGTAATCTCCATAAGAATGGATCATTTAGAAGTAAATTTTTATTCTTTGCGGCTATCAATACGTAGCATCAATGGATCCAAACGTCTATTCTTGAGGAGAAGCCGAAATTGATTCTGATTTAGAAGGCGATTCTGGTTTCTGATCCAATTTCATTACCAGATTCCGGAGGTGATTTCGATTCCACAATCGATAATGATTCCAGAGCCAATTTCGGAGCTGATTCCCATTTTCCAGCAGATTCAGATTCCGGAGCCAAATCCGCAGCTAAATCCGGAGCCGAATCCGCAGTCGATTCCGGAGTCGATGCCGTAGCCGATTCTGTAGTCGATTCTGGAACTTCTGGAAGAATTGATTCCAGAAAACCTTGGAGGTAGCTGTATAGAAATTCTAGAAAAAGAATATTATACACAGTGCTTCAATTGTTAAATCGGGAAAAAACTTCATTGAATTCAAACAAGATTTTTCCAGTTTTCCGATTGAGGCAGGGTATATTCACAAAAAAGTTATGTTATTTTAAATTAAGATCACGGAAATCAACATCAAGCAAGTCGTAGCATTCTTCGTAAGATCGATGGGAAAAAATCGTAGGATTTTTTAAAATATTATATCTTATTATAAAGTTACAAACCCATTCTATCTATTTAATGGCACTTTTGGTAGATGCTGGCCAGGCCAAAAGTGCGTAGACGGATCTAGCTGTTCAAATGAATGAAATAATAATGTAGAAATTATAGCCAATCCTTGGTAGGACATCCTCATTTTTTCTATCTTTGGAAATTACTCTGAAAGATATCGATATTACATCATGGAACAGGGTACAATTTGAAATAGCAACAATATACCAAGCCGAATTAAATCCGTGTACTTTGTATGGGTGATTTGAATCAGGTACATTTAATGGCCATTCTTTAATGTGCTAATTGAGTCGATCTGGTGAACAGTCAAGCTCATTAGTTGCATAGATATAAATGTACAAAAAGGATTTGGTGTATAAAATTGTGACGGATCTTGATCTCGACGGATTTATTTTGGTAGAGTTGTTTGTTTCTTTGAATAATTTGAAGCATTGCATTTGGTTAAAAGCATTGGCTCAATTGAAGGACAAAATAAAGACCTATCTATGTAACTCGAAACATTGATTATCAATTAATTGCTTCTTTTCTTTTATTGGTGCTTTTATGAAACATGTCCTCTCAAACTGAATGTTATGTACTGCCTTTTAGTTTGCTAAACCAAACATTTATTGTTACTTGACAATAGGGCACCACGGCCGCGGGACAATAGAACGGCTGCCAATGATCGAACGTTTTCATACCATTGAGCGTAGCATAATGAAAGCCATCTTTAGCAGAAGAAAAGAAAAGGATCGATTGAAACCCTGTAATACCAGTAATAATTAGCCGTACTCCGCTTCCTGTCAAAGTGCAGCTTCACAATCCAGCAGCACACACTCCATCCCGGAAGCTGTAACGTAAAAGCTTCCATCGCTAAAGCCAATACTTCCCGCTCTGTCGTCTCCAGCACTGAGCTCACACCTTGCCTCTCGCGCTTCTTTACCAGTACAGTACTCTGGGGAAGTTCAATTTTCATCAAATTTATTTCACCTTCGAGGCTTACCGACCGACCGGGCGACGAACGGGCGCACGGGCGTACTCAATCCCGGCGCGTCCAGACGTACACATACCGCGATTCAATTATCTTGAGCGCACGGTACACACACACACAGCGAGAGAGTGCAACTATACACGAAGTTGTACCTTCCGTTTGCTGCAACTGAACGGTAGGATCCTTTTTGGGCGATGAGGAGCAATGTGTTGTAGATACAGCGACCACACACACACACACACACACACACACACACACATACCGGAAGCACACACATCGGACGGAAGTAACGAATTTCCACAACCTCATTTGGTGGGCGCATTGTATAGTGCGCCTGCAAGCCGGTGCTCAGGTGCACCGTTCGGGAAAGTGGTTTTCTCAGACATCCATCCCGCCCTTTCACACCCATCTGCTTGACGCACAACACACACACATACACACACACCGAAAGCCACACAAAGTTTGTGGCCCAGGCCACACCGTAGTGCCGATGGCGCGGGTTTGGTTCGTTACGCCATGGTTCGCCCTCCCCCACCGGCGCGCACTCGGGAAGGAAAGTTCGCTTTTTACACGTCGTCTTCACACCTGGGAGAGCTAAATCATTGCCTCGATGCCACGATGGAAGTTGCAGTTGAAAATCCACCAACGCCGTGTATGTGTGTGTCTCCCTGTTAGTTTACTGTCCCCTTTGCAGCTCCGCTCCTGAAAGCTCTTGGCAATCTGAAATCCGAAAAGGAGTACTGTTAGCTCTCGATTCAATCAGGTTTTACAGTGCGAGATTTTCGTGTTTTACCGAGCGTTTTTTTGTTGTTGCTGGTATGATTTGGCTGGTGTTCACCATGCCCTGAGGACGGAAGAAGTTGCCTAGATTGCATGAGTCTCGGAATCGACAGGAATTGCTGCTTTTTTGTTATTATTGCACAGCTAAATTCATCTCGTGCTACAGGGGATGAGGTGGAAGTTTTGAGCTGCTGGCTGTGCACACTGGGACAGGTGGTGGATCTGTTATAAATAAAATATTAAAAAAAAATCAATGTAATGCTTGGAGTGCATGACGAAAATATGCTTTTAATTCAAAATTGAAAATTATGATGATATTCTAAACGTCAAGTGTTTTGCAATTATCAGCACTTAAGTACTATTTAAAATTATTCCACAAATGATTTTGACTTACACTAAAGAGCACAGCTAATTTTGTCACAAATAACTTTGTTTTTATCAAAAACGCGTCATATTAGCAAAGCTGTTTTCATTTTAGAGCATAAAATAAAAATAATTGTAGTAAAATGCATAACAAAGATCTGATGAACAAGTTTGTTTAATGCCTTAAATGCTTTTTAGCATTTAAAATACTCAATCCTGATTGAAAGATGCTTAAGTAAATCAGTTTCAATCTACTCTCTTAACACAGTTTTTACTAAATAAAGCGAATTATATAAAAAATATCAAATATAAATATAAAATATAAAATGTGTGGAATATACAAAATCACATCTTTATAGTATGCCGTTTCTTGGCCGAGATCATACCTTTAGTTTAAGTACCGTCTTAAAATATTACCAAATATAAACTGTCAAAATAATAAAAACCATTCTGCAATGAAGATTTGGGAGGAATGCATTTATAACAAGTGGTTATGGAATTTACTTATGTTAATTATTGGCAGACAAAAGCGTTATCGTTTTGATTTTTATAAATTTCTACATTTGCTCATTTATCAACATTTGCTGGTTTTTTTAAAAAGCTGAATCGATAGGTTCCTTTCTAAGGTTCTTGCTAGGTTAGCCTAGTTTATTATAAGATTTTCGTTAATTTTCCCGTACAGAATAATGTATGGTTTTGTTTAACATTTAAATATTTAACACATAATTAAATGTTAGAGATTCGCTGCATGACCAACAAACCGTACCAACTTTCCCCATTGTGCCTGCAGGATCAACCATTCACCGGGAGCGATCGGTATCTCGCAGAAACCTCCTAGGATTGGGCGATGCTCTAATAAGATTAAGTGTAAGTCCAGCAAAGCGGCAGCACGCTCCCGCGTACACACTCCCTGCTCGAAATTGTCCCGGGCGTCAGTCGCCATCCCCGAACTCCCGGAGTAGTAATCGCTGCCGGGCAAAATTGTAATAAAATTTACTCTTATTTGAACAGTGACTACTGCACACGAAAAGTAGTCGCGCGAACGTGCAAACACGAACACCAACCCTTAGGCTTCCCCGGACTTCCCGTGCCAGTGCTGGCGGTGGCCAATCAGCACGCCGTGAGAAATCACGCTGCAGAACCAAAACTCCCGCTGTGACACTTGCCAGATTCGTACCCCTGTAAGCGTGTGTGTGTATGTACAATTATCTCACTCGTTCTACTACCCCTGGGTGTCGTCATCTCTGCTCATTTGGGGGCGAAAGAAAGAATGCACAGTTTAAATAAAAAAAGCGCACCACCCAAGCGCAGAAAGTCGGCGAAAGGGCAGTGAGGCGGAGGGAAATTCAGAATCCTCCCGAGCCCGTGCATTCGACCGGAGGGGTTTGATTTATTAAATTTAATGAGCACAATCGTTACCGATTTCTGCGAAACGATGCCAATGATGGTGCTGGCGTGTGCCGCCGATGTGAATGGTTCGCTGAGCCTAGAAACAATATGTTGCCACGGTGCCGATCCCGTGCGCAGGCGAAGGATGGGAAGATCCGTCGACTGTTTGCCTGTAAGATCATTGTGCCGTGCTGTGGGATGGATGTTATGAGTTTAAAAATACAACAAACGATGTTAAAATGGAGGCAAACTGCCATTTTTGCTTCTGACTCTGCTGCTAATGATGACAAAATCAATAATTGTGGGGTACTCATAGAACCTCAAATATGTTTGATTAATTCATTATTGTTTAAGGTTGTTACAATAAAATATGGAGCAAAAATTAAAATAAGAAAAGAGAAAGTAGAAGAAGATAGAGAGAAGAAAAAGTAACACAACAATAAGTGCTAGTGTAATTTTAAGATGATTGATACAACACTTATATGTTGAATGATATCTACTCCAAATAATTGATAATAATTTCGTTTTAATTAAATTCTACCAAAAGGTTTCGATACAAACAACATGCAATCTACAGATTAAATAATAAACCTTGTATTCAAACCATAAATTAAATTAAAATAATAGTGTTATCTTGGCTGGTTTTTGAACCGTTTGATACTAGCACCTATTGTACTTCATTTTGAAAAACCATTAGTTCGTATCTCCCGAACTACTTTATTAAAACGAATCATTCGTTCAGAATGTACAACAATACAAGAACATTAAGCTTATCATGCAATACAATAATAAGGCATAACCCTCTTAGATGCAATTACACCTTGAAAATGGTTTATCTCTAAGAAATATTTCGACATAAACAGCAACAAACAAAGCGAATGCACCAAAACCCAAACAAACGAACGAAAAAAAAACCTCCCTAATGACGATTCAATTGGTGGGATGAGTCAGCTTAGTGCCCTACCTCAACCTGGCAGTGGGCCCACCACACCCAACGCCGATGCGTCATAATCCCATCGCATAACATATTTTCCAATAGTTTATGGTTGTTTATCCTCTGCAACCGTTTACAGCGACAGCGGCTATCGCACGATCCGGAGTCGTTCCCCTTCGGAGGCTCATCGGGAGGCAACAGCACTACTCGTGCACGTGGAAAAAAGGGATCCTAATTGCTGGTGTGCATACCAATTGAATGCGGCGCGAGCAAGATAGGGAGTGAGAGCAACGGGGAAGAAGGTACGCTAGACACTGCTCATCCTTCCCAGCAGGATGCTTGAGCATAAATCCGATACGCACGTGAAACCATAATTCACTACGCGGGAGAAAAGAGGGTCCTAAAGTCTCCCGCTCACAGCATTGTCCCTAGTAAAAGTGCGTTTCTTTTGCGCATTTTTTGTGTGCCTTGGTTCAGTTTTTTTCCCTTCCTTCATATATTTTTCTATCGGGTGCGCGCGTCGCAACGGGATAAGCAATCATCGTCGGCAATAGCAATATGGAATGTCATTGTTGTGGAACGAATCACCCATTTCCCGGACGCCGGCCGACCGGTCGGTCCCCGCGTAATTGATTATGAATTTATGGCACGAGTGATTTGTGTTGGGCGATTGGTAGGGATTGACGGCTCGGGCACTAAAATAGAAATCGTTGGTCAAAGCGGTTTGAGATAGGCAATCGCCAACCGGAGCTAGATAGGTGTTGGCTGGTGTGTATGTGTATGTAGACTAAGTATGTGCCAAGAGAAATGTTGTGTAAAGATTAGTATTGATTCAAAACAGTGTAGTTTTTGAACGATTCATACTATAGAAATACTATAAGTTCTACTTAATTAAATAGTTACAGATTAAATAGTTACGAATAGGGCTCTATTCGGTTGTTAAGTCAAAAGAATAAGTTATTATTTAATTGCGTATTATCTATCTTTATGATCCCACAACTATTTATCTTGAGTTTACCCCTTTGTTATTAGTTATTTTTTATTTATAATGGGGGCCTTCACGATTCTAGTTAGTTTTTTGTATGGAGTTTGACAGTTGGAGACTGAAATCATGTAAACAATCCATACAAAACCACACAAAAAACTAGCCTGCAATTTTCTGTCTAGATTATTATAGCCACAAATCTAGAATTAGATTCGAGTATCTGCTCGAAAACACGGTGTTGTTTACATTTACCCCAAGGTGCATTAAAGAGATCAGGTGGTCTCATAGCATTTTTATAACCAATTTTGAACATCACTTTTGACAGAACGAGTGAAAACTTTTGCTCCAACGAGTGTTCTGGAGTCTTGACGAATACTCAAAACACCTTAAAATCTTCATTCAGAAGCAGAAGCAATAAAAATCAGCCTTCTAAATTCATACACCCTGGGATAAGCCCACCTGTATATTATACCCACTTTGATAGCTGCTCGAAAACTGCTTTACAATGCAAACAGCTAACAGGCTGAAATTTCAGCCTACGAACTTCAAACGGAAGTTTGAATTAATTGCTTAATTCCCAATAATTGCTTTTATTTTATTGATCATATCATCTATCTTTTTATCAAATGATTGTCTATTTTTCTGTTCTTTTGTGTTCTGTTCATCTATGCATGAATAAGAATGATCCATGTTTTATAATGAATAGAGATACCGTGTTTATTTTATTTATTTTTATGTAAACGTTACGGGAACCTCCGAAAGAATCCCATCATAAGGGGTCAATTGATATGGATACTATCTCACAGATCTTATAATACCCAAAACAATGCTCTATGATAAATGATGCTTTGTAAATCTTCACAAACAACACCTAAAAGCAATCTTAACTGTAGCCTCTACCAAAGCCAAACACCCAGCACCGCGCCGAGATTACGCGCAACGGGCCAACCCGCCAGCAACGTGTCAATATTTACACAACAAATCACACGGAAACGCGACCGAAGCAATTGGATTGACAATGGTCCGTTCGACACCGGCAAAACAAGCAGGCCAAACACCTTCAATGTACCGGGCTCGGCCCGCGTCAGTTCAAAAGTGCAAAAGTCACAGTCAAACACAGTTTTCTTACCTATCCCTCTTCCCGCCGAGACGGTTGCGTTTCGTAACTCGCGGGAAAAATTGTCACACACCCGCACTCAATTGCGAGAACTCAGTGCAGTGCCAGCTCTGGCAGTCAACGTGACGATGCACAGAATTAACGGCACCGATTTAGGTGAAAGTGTGTACTGTGGGTGTGCATCGGGGTTGTGGCCTTTATTTTTTTACGTAAACCGTACAACGTGGACCGGTTTAAGAACCAATTTCCAACACCTTCGTATGGCTTCGCGGCAAAACCGCAAAACGCTGGAAGCGGATCGTTTGGCACGGTTTTCCATTTCAAATTGGTGCTTTATTTTAACTCTTTACGCAGCCCGGTTTCGAGTCGGCGGAGCCCATTATAGAGGGAGTTTGTGGGCTTTTCTTGAAGGTTTTCCATTGCAGTTAACTCGTTTGGCTTTTTCGCTGCCGGCTTTGTGCTACCGATCGTACCGATGGGGTGGCAGGAAATATGACGCGTGAAAAGGTTGCTATCTTGGAAAAGGGAATAGTGTTCCCTGCAGTGAAGTTTAATCATTGGCTCAGTCAGTATCAAGTTTTGGGTTAAAATATAAGACGAATGAGCTATTATGATTGTCCATTGAGGAAATAAAAAGGAACAGTTTTCATGCATCACGTGGGTTGGTGAATGAGGTTCTTTCATTGCTATTCAATTCTATTTTATTAATTACTGACTGATATTCAAAATGTTCATCTATTGCCGCGAATTAACTAAAACATTCTCGCATGTTTCAAGATGTGTTTAAACATCGAATAACTTGCGAAAGAATAGTTAATTGCAGAACAAAGGTAAAATGAGCTCTGCCTGTCAAAGAGCACAAACTCGTCTTATCATACACCCAGTGCCTGCAACTGTCCAACTTTGGTGAGAAGCAAACATATGCTCACATCATCAATTACAAACTTAATGTAGTTTCGTTTCGTACCGAGTTTTCTCTTTTTTTTTTACCACTCCTCAGCTCGCACGTTCGCTACCACTTTGTGGCCACTTTCCCCGGGCAAGCCGAACTACATCGTCATTTCGAGTGGGTTTTTACCACACTCCCGAGACACGCCCGGAAGCGCTGGCTGCTGGAAACGCTGGCGCGCAAAAACGGTTTCAGTGTGGAGGAAATAATTAAACTACAATACAACTGCACTTTCACACGGGTGGTAAAACATTCCTGCTGCTGCTGCTGCTGATGTCTTAAGAGTGGAACAACTTCTTTTTAGTCATCTAGGATAGGGGCGCCTCCATCCGTTAGGTTTCAATCGAGTCGCTAGAAGAAACAATGTACTGTTTCTGCTGATGTTGCTGCTGCTGCTGCTGTCGCTTCGGATGTTGTAAAAGTGGTTCTTTGGGGAGATGAAAAATAGCTGTAAGGAGGTGCTTGATTTGTATCTGTTTTTTTCACTGCCTGTTTGTCCAACACCAGGTGAAACAAAACCCCCAAAACGGACACGTACTTTTGACACTGTGCGAAACAGTGCGAAAACCGCTGTGCGAATGAGTGCCTGAGGAAAATTAATGATCCGCCTGGAAAATTAACCAGCATGCCAGGCAGGGGTGGAAATAGCTGCGCGCGCGCGCGGTATTGCTGAAGTTTCCCAACCACCGGAACTGGACCGGTTGTGGGCCGGGTGACCGCTGTCGGTTATGTTGCGGAAGCGGATTCCCTATTCTTATCTTTTAAATCGTCGCCGAAGGGCGAAAAAGTTTGCCCATTGCCTGGCTAGGCTAATGATCTGTTGTCGTCTGTGGGAAAAGTTTTTGCAGTCGATTGCCGGCACGGGGGGCGGTTCCCCTGGCGGGCTAGTAATTAAATATGATAATGTAGCCCCGTCGGCCTATTGCGGGCGTTTGTTAAACTTTGCTTGCCGTTGCTTCAACCGTAAATAGTGCTCAAGAAAGGGAAAATTTGTGGGTGGAGTATTTATTTTTTTATTTCTACGATTTAAACGCACATTTGCTATGGCCGTCGTTTGTCATCAAGCGTGTCCACTAAGTGGGTTGTATTTCAAACTGATGTTTATTGTGGTGAAAAGGGCAAGCACAGGCTGTGGTCTATGGTTGAAGCGATAGCATGCGGTCGTGTCCTTGTCAAGGGGGATCCAGTCATGCCTTTTAAAGGAAATATTGGCAAGCTTAATCAAGAATGAGAAAAAAGCAGAAAACAAGAATAAGTTCCAGCTGTTTTGAAATGAATATAGCACATTTAATAATTATTTATATAATATTTTAAAACTTAATAAAACTGTCGTTCGAACATAAGAAAATTAACTATTAAAACAATGATATAAGCTGATAAAACAAACAAAAAACATAGAAACAAACGAACAAAAAGAAATGTAGATGAAGAAACAGTAAAATAAACAAAAAACAAATAAAAATTAACAAGGGATAATTAATAAAAAATGCGTTAATATTTTGCAAAGAGTCAAAAATGAAAGATTATAATTGCAAAAAAAACATAAATTAAACTGCAGAAACGTTGAAAAAAGGAATAAATTGAAAATACACGCTTAAATTGTTAAAAAAAACTGAAACGAACTATCTAAAATCCTCAAAACTGAGAAGAAATTGAGATAAAGTTTTCTACATTATACTAGTGTTTTGATGAATTGTTTTTAAATTATATTTTTTTGCTAGCTTTTGCTGAAATCAATCAACAGTTTACTGGCTTCATACTAATCACATAGGATTTTTAAGAAATTGTGAGAAGAAATTAACAACCTTTCCTTCGTCTGTTGATGAGTATCAATTACCTTCCATTGCGCTTACATGGTTGGTTTCATGGTCGATTGAGATAATATCCAACTGATCAAAAGAATTGTAGTCGACAGCAATATGCTAGATACGCACTGCACGTCAAGCCTCACTGGCGTACACTTAACACAATTGCATCAAAGGTATATAGCGTAGCCAAATGTCATTGAAGTTGACGGAGGAGAAAAAAACCTCCACTCTACCAGTAAAAAGGCACTGTGATTGCAATTACAAAGCAAACATCATTCTTCTGAACGCAAATGTGGTGAGTTTTTGCGTCGCAGTTTTGCATCCGTAAGATCTCACGTTCCACACCAACGACTTAGTAATTACGTGCGATCGTTGGGATACGGTTTTCTGCGCGTATTTGAATGATCTCAACCATCCAATAGCTCTATTCAGTTGTCGACTGCAACGCTATTACTAGCCAGCGCTTACAGTCATGCAACATCAAGTATCTATCCATTGAACGATGACTGACCAGCAACTCCCCAGCTACTTTTTTGAAGGGTGAAGCGTAATTTGAGCGTTTACCTTCAACCCTTCGAATTCGTTTTTCCACGCAACCAAAAAGTAAAAATAAAGCAGCTACTCGTACTTGCATCCTTCTGCACAGACAGACAGGCAGATGGAGGCAGACAGTTTTCTTCAAATTGCTCAAGCAAAAGGATTTACAGAATTGCGCTAAACGGTTACTGCGTGCTGCCTACCATCTTTCCAATGCTACTGTTTGAAGAACTGCACGTACCGCGGCAACGAAACGAAGGGACCTATAATTGAAAACGTAAAGTTCCAAAAACCGCACGCACAACAAAGCAACAACGTTTGACGGGATGAAGAAGATGATGATGTTGAAGGTTCACTGGAAAAGCCAGACACTGGGCAAACTAGTAGACTACACAGCAACGTTGTGTAGCCGGTGTGCCGAAAGGAACTGTGGACAAAATCGATAACTACTTCCATCGAAAATTTACCTCTTCAGATGTGACTTCAGTTCTTCAGGTACTGTGTGTTAAGCACGTAACTAGCGAATCGTACCATTCCTAGAAGTATTTGCTCGTCTTGCGGCCGTTTTTTTATCTTCCAGCTAATCGAAGCACATCGAAACTTGGGGTGAGCGTTGAGCACGTTATGTGTACACAGATCAGCCCACCACCGCCGCCGAATGGTTGTAACGGATGTCTGACTTCGAAATGTGAAGTAACTGCCTTTTATCGAACCGTAGCACCGAACGTATGCAGTACACACAAAAGGACAAGCAATTAAACTCACATGCTCGAAGCATACGCATGCCACCGGCCTGTTGTAATTCCGGTTCGCGTGCGTACCGTTGCAGTAGTGCCAGTACCCTTGTTGCCCAAACCGTAACCGTTTCCACTTTTTTTATCACCAGCACTGTTGTGTTCGATTCGGATTCAGATAGCGGGAGAGTTTTTTGGTTGTGGTTTTGTGAAGCTTCAGTGCCAATCAATAAAGAAAGGAAGGAGGAGATGGCGGTTCGATTATCAGACCGAAACCGAAGAGAACGTCTTTACCGACGAAAAAGCCGACTGGAACTGATTGTCAATTACACCGTATCGTAACCGTCACGGGCATCGATTTATTTTCCCTTTCTGTATAGCAGCAAACGTTGACGAGCCTGAAAAGCCACGGTTGCACACGGTTACATCGATAAGAGTAAAAACGTTATCACAACTAGTTTGTTCTATCACTTTATGGTAGTGTTGTTTGTGTTTTTTACGGAAAGTTTCTAAATTGTGTACAGTTTGCAAAGCACAGTATCACCCGGAAGGCACGCCTTGAATGGGTCGTAGTAGATGTAATCCTCCAGACACTTTCGAACGCCCGGTTCTCCCTGGAAGCAGTAAACGTAGCTTGTGCAGTCATTTGCGATCGGTATGTAGCCGGTAAAGCCCTCAATGCAGCCCGCGTTCCCGTCTCCAGGGTCACCTCCAACTTCTGGTGGAACGGCTTCAGTGGTTACTGGCGGTGCTTGTGACGAGGTACCATCGTTTCCATTGATTTCAGCGCAAGTTTCGCTGTTTCCTTTGATGCACGATTTCAGGTAGACTGAGAAGTAGTATCCATTCTTGCAGATTTCTTCTTTCGCCTTGCTATTAGAACAGACGATGTATTTCGTGCAGGAGTCTGGATGGGGCAGGCTACCTTGAATAGCATTGACACACAGATAATCGTACGTTCCAGAGCTCTCCGAGGAATCCTCCTCAGATCCGGCCTCTTCAGTAGTTGGGAAGGTTGGCTCTGGCTCCACAACAGTGCTTTGGGTTGTAGACTCCTCTTGAACATCGTCAGGGCACGCTCCATTCTTCTGCTTGATACATAGATGCAGTTTCGAGGTGTATGCATAACCCTTCTTGCAGCTCTGTTCCTTGGCCTTGTACTTGAAGCAGGAGATATATTTGTTGCACGTCTCAGGGTGAGCCACGCTTCCTACAAGAGTCTTGGCACACAGATAATCGTACGTTCCAGAGCTCTCCGAGGAATCCTCCTCAGATCCGGCCTCTTCAGTAGTTGGGAAGGTTGGCTCTGGCTCCACAACAGTGCTTTGGGTTGTAGACTCCTCTTGAACATCGTCAGGGCACGCTCCATTCTTCTGCTTGATACATAGATGCAGTTTCGAGGTGTATACATAACCCTTCTTGCAGCTCTGTTCCTTGGCCTTGTACTTGTAGCAGGAGATGTATTTGTTGCACGTCTCAGGGTGAGCCACGCTTCCTACAAGAGTCTTGGCACACAGATAATCGTATGTTCCAGAGCTCTCCGAAGAATCTTCCTCAGATCTGGACTCTTCAGTAGTTGGGAAGGTTGGCTCTGGCTCGACAACAGTGCTTTGGGTTGTTGGTTCGTCAGGCTCTGCCGTACACGTCACTTTGCTGCCGGGGCTACAGCTAATAAAATCAGCTATAAATATGAGACCGTCTTCACATCGTTCAATCGTTGCCTTTTCTTTATTACACACGAGATACCGATCGCATGCCGTTGGATGGACTCGTACACCGTACAACACTTTGTAACAAAGGTAATCATACTGCTCAGTGTCCTCCTCTTGTTCTGGTTCTGGCTCTGGAACTGGTTCTGGCTGAGGTTCCGGTTCTGGAGCAGTTTCCACAGCACATATAGCACGATCTGCTTGTACACACTTTCCTGTCACCGTATCGTAGTACTTTTTCTTGCAATCTTTAATCTCTAACACACCCTTCTTGCAAAGTAAATACTTGTGACAGTCACCCGCGATACCGTAGGTGAGTCCTTCCTCCTGCTTGGAACAACTACCATCAGTAGAAGACTTTTCCGCATTCGCTGATCCGAGAATGGCCAGCAGCGCCACAGCTTGTACCACTAGAAGTCTCATGTCTTGTTTGTTTGTCTATTGTACTGCTGTGTGATCGGAAGATGGACTGCTTTTATACTCAGCTCCTAATAATACATTTCCTTATCAAGCAGTATATAGTTTATGATCGTCTGAGACAGACCAATTGCACAAGCGTCCCGCGATGCAGCTGACCATGACCACGGTGAATTACCGGGTGTTATCGTTTCATGGCTTCAAATAGCCTTTTTTTTCTTTATTTTTAGTCAACAAAAATCGATAGCCACATTGTACATGGCATGCTGGTGATGCGTCGGAAGTGGTCATTTTATGTCGATTGGCCTTATGAATTGTGGGTCTATAAATGAAGATGGACAACGAACAGGATGGTTATGATATCGCACCCATAACCTACACGGAGCGCGTACATTCGAGGTAAAGTTGTAAACTAACTCAATCGCACATGTTCGTGGAAAGTCATTGCATGTGAGGAATTTTCTACCATGACAGGGTTTTACCATAGAATGAATTTCAGTAGCCTTTGCAGACAAATTGCCACTCCCGTTTCTGGTTGGTTCAGTAGCTAGGTTTGCAGATAAGTATAGATTGAGGAAATGAGTGTTCAAAAAACGATTTTTTTTGCGAATTATTGGTTGAATCACGCTCGATGTGATCACAACAGTGAGTTGGCATGATGATTGAATCATTGAATGAGCCAATCGGAACGACTGACAGAATCGTATCACTTGCAAAGTTATGAATGAGCTTACCGTGACTGCTGTTATGACTGTTATGACACTCTAAAAATAAGCATTTGGTATTATCTGATTAGCACAATATATTCGTTGATGCTTGTCATATGCTGTACAAACACACCAATCAAACAAAACAAAAACATTTCAGATGGCATAGGTGGGTTCCCTGTACGAGAGCATACAATAAAATGACATCTTTTCGATGGAATCTTTATGAGCCTTGAAAGTATCTGTATGGTACTGGAACACCTTTTACTACTCTTTTGAAATTTTACCTGTTGATCTTTTACTATTATTTCTGAACTTTGTGTTGAACACTTGAAGTTATTTTAAAATGAATTTTAAACTATGAAATGGTTTATGATTGATTGACTGGAGATATATCTTTTTTTTTGTCGTTCTCTACTTCCAGAAATTGTATGATTTTGACTGGTTGAAACATTACTGTTTGTTTTATTATTGAATTCATAAATGGAATAAAACTTTAAAAGAAACGTGTCCAAGGTGGCAAATGTTTTTCTTAACACATAAAAACAAAACTGGTTTTTGGTAATATTCTTCTAGTGACAACGCGAGATAACGCAAGAATTACAATTTCTTCTAAGAAAAGCAAAGAGATATGCACATACATAGTAAATAAATAAAATACGTTCATATAAATAATACAAAAACAACTGGAATGGTTACAAGGTTCTAAAATCTTCACGTGGTTCTGTGCCTAGAGCAGCAGTCAAAATAATAATTGGAACAGTTATATGTAGATTAGTTAACATTCATTTCTTAAATCTTTTACGACTTCACAAAATACTGAACTAATGTTTGACTTCTTCACAGTCACAGTGGTGATGTTGCAGGTCGCAATTGCAGTGATAGAAACAGAGACATTCACTGATATTCTGTTTTTTTTATTTATTGAATCTCTTCGTTATCTAATCATTGCAATTAGGTGAGCTAATTAAAACAGTTAATTAAACACGTTGAATGAATGACAAACTTGTACAATCAATGAATATATCATGAGCGTAACGAAGGGATACGATAGTTCTATAAAAGACGCATCTTATCCGGTTCGATCGCAATTGAAATGGTTATATCGTAAAGCAGATTTGATTTGAGCAGAAGATTTGTGACATTTCAGAATACCGCAAGATGTAACTATTGCCTAGAAGAACTATTCGTTTTGGAATCTTAGATAGTACTTGGTTCTACCTTAAAGGAACTTTGTTCATACTGCCATTTTTACCTGTCCAAGATTTACTCAATCGTTTTAGTACTCAAAAAAAACGATAAATATTCTAAAAGCCCGCTAGTAAACACTGCGTCTTGCAAGATACACATCTCATTCCATCATCCCGATTCAAGTGAGCCGTCTTAAACTTCGCCTATAATCGACCCCAACACTCTCGATCCCTTTATGGTTCAAACTAATTAGTTTCACCTGAGCCACTTTGCACGTGCATCGTTTGCAATGCACGCCTAATCCTTTTCGGGGCCGGGTGTTTGCCTCGGTTCGGAAACTTTACAGACATTTACCACCGGGTCAGGCACGGTATTCGTTGTCGAGTCTTTTTGCTGTTGCTGTTAAACATACAACAGAAAAAGAGAGCGAACGAGAGCGATAGCGGCCAACGCCAAAGAATGCCACGCGCTGCGGAGGGCTTAAAAAAGTTACCGCCCGACACCTGACCCACGTGCGGTACCGGCGGGAGGCTTTAGTGGGCGCAGTCGACAGACAACTGCATCCGCAAGGGCGAGTAATGTGTACTTTAGTAATTAAAAGTTGTGTAACAGTCCTGTGGGCGAATCGTTCGGGAATGTGAGCAGTTTACTTTCCACGGGATTAGAATCCTGGCGATGCCTCAGAAGGTTCCCCGGGGGGGAAGAGGAAACAGGAACTACCCCGTTTAAACAGCATCCCAGCTCGTTAACCGATCGAGAAAGGGACAGATTTTTGGGGCCGGCAAAGTTGCAGGCGGGAAAACAAAGTTTGCCAACTCAACTTCCGATCCGTGTGTTCGTGCGAAAATTCATCAGGATTTAAACGCACCAAAACCCAACGGTTACTGCTAGCGCTGCTAAAAGCATTTCCCATTCTGCAGCAACCAATGCTCCTGTTTCTTCCCCTCCCCCAAACCGAAACGAATCATCTTTTATTCACGCAAATTTGCAAATGATCATAAATGAAAAATCCCCAATCCGCGAAACGTCCGTGCGTGCGTTTAATGGTTTGGTGGAATGGGCGGCGCGAGTCCTACCCTGTTGCATATTTTAAATCATTATTTTTATACGAAATTAATGTTTTAACTGGCCCTGCCCGATCCGGTGGCCTGCCCGTCCCTCCGACCACCCCAGGGGTCAGCGTTGAAGTGTCCCTGAGTTGAGCGCTCTTAAAACTCTGTTTACATTCACGCAAAACAGTTTTATTTGTTGCAAGCTGCAGCAGGGGCACCAAGCAACCCCGCGAGTGAGCGAGTGTGCGAGTGTCACTGAGAGGATTATAATTTTTAATTTGTTTCCCTCTGCCATGGGTCGTTTGATTCCATGCTGCGTTTGAACCCGTTCGGTAGGTTTGCTCGTGCTGTGTGTTGGTGCGTTTGGTGGGAAATTTATACCGTATCGGAGAGATTTAATGTCACGCGTACGAGTCCGAGGCGATGAGTGCGTGTTGCATGATGTTTTTCCTCTTCCTGGGGTTTGCTTTGCGATCGTACCCCCTGCCCTGTCGTTTCGGTTGCCATGAGTAGTGATTAAGCATGAGAAAATGGTTGATTTTGTAGCACAAGCGAGCGAACTGTGAAATCGAGCCTGTATTTATGCATTACCCGGTGCGTACTGATTGTTTGTTTCGCAGTCAATGTGGTCCAGAGGTTTTGGAGTAAACAGAATATTATAATTTTCTTTGGAAATTTATCAAAAAAAAAAACAATATCAAACATTATTTATATTTGTTTGTTCAATATTTTTTTCATACAAAAGATTAAATAAATAAATAAAATCTATTGTCTCAATACATACCTAATGAAGGTTCATACTATTTGGGTTACGAATTTGAATTTGAATGAAGATATATAAATAAATAAATAAATAAATAAATAAATATGAATAATATAAATAAATAAATTAATGTATAATAACGTCTAATGCCATTCTGGACATACGGGCTACACATTTTTGATTGTCATGTATACCATATTTTACAGGTTTTTTTTTATATAATAGTCCATATGTGAAACCTATAATATACCTGCTAACAATATCTATTATGAACGTAATGACCTGTCATTGGTTGCTTGGAATACGTTTAACTTGCATCGAATAATGGTGAAGTGAGCTTTCACGGATTAAAAATAAAGCTCACAATATTGATTTGGCTAGAGAAACCCTTAAAACGATAAAACATCAATTATTCAAATTACTAGATCAAATGAATGAATAAAATAATGCATCAAATAATCAAATTAAATTAATAAAATAAAATTTAATCAAATTGAAAAAAAATAAAAACAAAAAAGGTACTTTTCAATTAACAACATTGCTCTAGGATTGACTTTATTTCGAAATGTTTGGTACTATGATGCATTATATGGAATGTGTGCAAATATTACAAATGACATTTTGTAGCTTCTGTGTTGAGAAACAATTTGGTGATGAAAAAAAAATCAACTTTTACTCGTTAGTCAGCTCTACTTCTAAAATATCTAAAATGGTGAAAATTACTTCCATATGGCAAATTATTACTCCAATGATACTCTTCAGCAAATGAATACTGATCTACTTCTAAAAACATCGGCTGTCGAATTAACAAACTCCAGGATGTCATTTGAAATTGAATAAAATGTCTGAAATCTATAAATAATCTCTAGTTGGATTTACTTCAGATCTGCCTGTTAAAATCGTTATTGAATATTTATTTTTAATTTCAACGGACAGCATAAGGTGCCCTGAAGTGTGGCTGAAAAATTAAATGATATTAATTTTTAGTCGAAGATTAGACGTACAACATTCCAAATTCTTTCTAAATTCATTTTGCTCAGACAAACATATTTATCTGAAACATGAAATCAAACAAACTCACTCGCTGCTATTACGGCTTCGGTTCTGTTTCGCATTCCTATTTGGATTTCGACAGACTTCTTTCTCTCTCTCTCTCCCTCCCTCTTTTCTAATGGTACTTCCTTCCTGCGAAACAATAAGCAATTGTTCGGCTTGCCGAATAGATTGATGGCACTTGTTAAGTGTAAAGGTTCGCTCGCACCGAATAAAGGTGTACGCACACCGGAAAAGCAACCCAAGGCGGCACCATCACCGCCACCATCAAGACAACAAGAAAAATCACTTTCTCCTTTCCCCCTCGACAAAGGGCCGCGGAACGCTTTTCTTTCCTCAGAGCAGAGGGTTTGTTATTTCCAAGAGCTCCAAGAGTCGTCGATTCGATGGCAGCGTCCAATGATGATGCTGATGAGGCTGGGCTGATGCTTGAGACCCTTGCCGGCTTGTTTTGGGTTGTTGTTGGTTTTCGGTTGAATTTTTCTGCAGCGCTTCTCGTTCGCCGAAACTGCAGGAAGTTGCGTTGGGTAGAGTTCAGAAGCACGGGAAGCTATAAATTCTTGCGCCGAAAGCGCAGGAAAGCCACCAGAAAGGGAAGAAGCGTGGCTCGCTAACAGGATTGCTTTACTACACGCACTCACGCGGTTGTTGATTGGTGCGTTTCCGGAGGGTTCGGTTCTTAGCGTTTTTTTCCTCTCCCTCTCTTTTTCGTTTTACTTTCTTTTCGCAGGACTCTTAAGACCGCTCTTTGCTCGTCCGATTGAGAGGTTGGCGTCGCCGTGCGGTGTGTTTACTTCGACCCCTTCGGGGCAATACATTCAATACGCGGAGGCCACTGTAACGACGGGACGGGAAATTGAAAAATCTAATAAAAGATTGATGAACACGACGCCCGAATTTATGCACCCCTGGTCTTTTTTTGTTGGTGCTTGTGATCAGGGGGCAAATTCTTGCGCACACTTCAAGTCAGTTTCTAATATTTCCCTTGTCAAAATTGCACGTTTTACTTCAGGTTCCCAAAACCCGAAAGAAAAGGAAGGTTTGAAAATGAAGCGGAACAATGCGTGCGAGGAAATGAAATTGTTCCCGGGAGAAGCAGAAGTGTCGGTGCAGCTCCGTTTGAATTTTGGCACTTTCGCAGCAATCGTCATCACCACAACCGCTTCCGGATTGCATTCCTTCCAATTCAAAGGGAAGAAAAACGAACGCTTCAGGGCGTCGCGTTCAATGGCAGAAAGCGCGTAATGTCTTGTCCCTTGCGGCAGCAAACAGTCGGAACTACTTGAGGAACACTTTCAACATCGGCATCGATTGCTGGGACATATCAACACGTTTTCACGGGAACGTGTAAGACTAGCCCTCTGCTAAAAGCCCCCAACTGCATGGATTAATATCAATAAGAGAGCTCACACACATTTGGCATTACATTCGTTTTGAGGTAATGTATGCTCGAATATAAATTGCACTCAATCTTCACTCACAGGGGGTTGAGCCAAAAGGGCAAAACAAAACCGTATTCACAATCGCATACGTGATCGGAAATCTGATGACGTAGCTCTATTTGTCATGACTCAATAAACGCCCGAATGAAAGGGCAATGTGCAACGGTTTTCTGCTTTTGCTTTACAAAGGTTTTCCTTTAAATGGCAAGGATTTCTCTCTCGCTCGCTTCCTTCTTGCACAAACACACAATCACTTTCCCGTCAAGATTGATGCGTTTCGAAGGGTTTTTCGAGGTTCTTGTATGTCGGGTATGAATATTAGATGCAGCACGAGCGATGAGTCCGGTTTCGGAACAACCGGATTGACACCGACCATGCGGATATTTGGGGAAAACATTTCTATTAGCCCGAACCACCCGGTTCAATTTTTCACTGACCAATCCCATCGCAGGGGGAGAGTAATGGCGGCGAGTGAAATCATCATCAAATTTACAGCTGTTAGACACGGCATTCGGGGTGGAAAGAAGAATGAAACCCCGATCCGGTTCGACCTTCCGGGCTGTGCAGTGCGAGCGAGGTGTGTATGACCAGTCCAGTCTCATCGTGTTTCATCCAGTTCATCCCCTTTAGATGGACCTGACTGAATGGTTTGGTGGGGTGAATTTATCTTTCCCTTGTTGCTAGGACATCCCGGCCTCGGTTCCGAAAGGATCGGCATTCGTCGCATCACGCTACGGTCGCCCGTGATCCCCGGCACGGTGCATGCAACTTTGACATTATTAATGACTATTTGTAATGAATTTTATTCATCCCTTCGTGTTTTGCTTTCTTTGCTGCTCGCCGTTTCTTTTGCCGTTACTCTGTTTTAGTTGGGGGGGGGGGGGGGGGGGGGGA
>KB666621.1:918246-930669 GCA_000349065.1 Anopheles quadriannulatus | reverse complement strand
GGGGGGGGGGGGGGGGAACAACGGGTTATCCCTTGCGTCCTGCCTTCCGGTATGACTTTGGTATGATTCCGCTACTGTTTTGTGCAGTCAACACACTGGGGCCTGCCAGTGGGTACGGAAATAGCCAACGGGATGAGCTTCTTATCTAGATGATTCCGCAGACCGTGTTCGGAGCTGCACCGCGGTCAGGTAAGGACGAACTCGAGTACTAATGAGTTTTGTGTTTGACTGAGCAATTCTGCCAACCTACTGGGGAGGTTGGCGCTGTAAACGGCGATGGAACTACACTGTTCCTCATTAACCGAAATGAGTCCCGCTTTTTCGATCGCTTCGGTGTGAAATTGTGAAAAGTCATTCGCTTTCCATTAGGTTAGGATAAATTAGGTGCACGATTGGGTAGAGCGCGAGGGCTGGTTTGTGTTTGCCGAATTTTCGCTGTAGCTCGCGATGAGCTGTCAAAAGGTGAGGCTAAGAAGGTTGTATGAAGGTTGCCGTTTTTTGAAATGTTGTTTTAGGTTTCGACTGTTGATGTTGGAATGTTGGCCCCGGGGTACGAGGAAAGGTGCGCAATGTCAGAAGGATCATTTGTTAGGCGTTAATAATTCACTAATGAAAAGCAGTGTCTTGAATAACTATTAGAGAGGGAGATGAAAAACAAACTCGTTGGCTATTACAAACGTTGATCTAAAGAAGAAAATGAGATCACAAACTTCACTTTCATTTGTTAAAGCTGTTTCTATAGTCGCTGATACACTTTACAATATTGGGAATGAATTCCATTACTAAGCATATTTTATTAACCAAACACTCTGTTCTTGAACATTTTCTTCAAAACAGTTCCGATATCTAGCAATACAAGTCATGATATTGGTTTAATTGTACCATCCAAGCTTGAGTTTAACATTTTTAATACCTATTTTTAAAAGTTATTGTAATATTTATTCACGAAAGAATCGACAACAGAGGGACGAAAGTGTGATCAGTCCAAAATAACAAAGCAAGAACAATGTCTCTTCTCGAACATCGCATCCTCCCACACGGCAAAATTGTTGGACATTTTCTGGGTACGATACAAATATGCCTTAGTGGCTAAAAAATTGAAGAGACACATGAAAATTTAATAACTATCAAAATGCCCTACGAACAAGTAATGCCATGTATGATAAATTGATAACTGATTCCTCATGAAAAAGCACTTGGATGATCGAAAACAGGATAAAAAAGGAACTTTGAGTTTTTTATTTAAAATGCGACCGAATATAGTCCTGAAATCGATAAAAAAGCTCAAACTGATTTGTGTGAGATAAAGAAAAACAAATGAAAAACATTATTGCGAGAAAAATGCGCGGAGGTATTTCACTGCATCTAAGACTTTGCATTACATATATTGCGTTGGCGAAAGTCCAATGCTCTCTTTTGCTGTAAAGACGCATGCAACACTTTAATTAAATGTACTTTAATAAGACTTTAGATTAGCTTGTTTATACAAAATTTTGAACTTCCTCCAATCCGAATGTCTTATTGCCACGTTGAAACAATGTTTATATTACATACGGAGATATTGGATTTTTGGACCTCAAGTTCGGACATATTGTTGGTCCCATAATTTCTTATTACTGTATTGAAAGTTAAAAAAGTATGATGATATAAAAAAAAATAAACAGACATTCAGTAATTTGGACTTTGCTGACGGCTGCAGTAGGGTATCAATTTTTGACTCTAACGAACTATTTTTTGTCTGTAGGTGAACACATTTTTACTCTTTTAGGAATCAAAATAATTTTACAAGGTGTTCAAGATGTTTTATGAAAATTTTAATTTGACATCACACAAAAACTACAAAAACCGTACAATTTGATTGCTTTTTTTGGGGAAAACAACTAATGGAATTTAATTAAATATCTAGACAAATAGCCGGTCTCATAGTATAGTTGAGACTGCTTTACTTAAATTCGATGATTTTAGAAAACACAGTTTTGCCTAAGCATTGCGTTAAATTTTGTTCGTATAGCGATTGACTTACAATCGAAAATTTAAAGCAGCGATGTTAAACTCATTTGACAAAAAAAGCAAATAAGAGCTACAATTTAGCGGCCAAAACTGTAAAAACAGCGACAAAGTGTCATTTACAGTGCAACGATAACGCACCATGTAAAACGTTTTCATTAAAGTGTTAATTCCCTTTAATTAGTTACCGTATGGTAAGCGTCACTGTTCCCTCCCATTCGATACCCAACCGACCAGCCACCTCAATGATGATGTTTCGTAAACACCGTTTCAAATTGAACTGCATTAATGCAACGTCTCTATTTCCCCTACTAGCAGGATCGCGATCTATCACCGAACGATGAAGACGCTGCGTGACGCATACAAATTTCATAATTTTACGAAAATGTTTCTCTTGCACCAACTGGAAGAGTGGGTTAGCAATGAGGCGGGGAGTAATTTATCATTCTTTAGAAAATCCCAAAGGAGCGCGTCGGAATTTCGCCTGCTGCGCACTCCATCGCTCGCACCGTGGTGCTGTTGGTGCGGTTCGGTGCATCGATAAAGCAGAGGCCTCCCGCAACACGGGCAGCATAACGGCACTGCGCGGCAGTCCTTTGCATACACAACCAGTCCCCTTTCTACCCCGTTTGTAAGTGGTTTCGTATCGATCGGTGGACAGCCACATGTAAACTTATGCTGCTACGAAACTGCGCTGCGAAACACGGCCCGGTGAGTGTGTAAATGTGTACAGGGAAATAGTTTTCCCGAGCATATTCTAACAAGCACCAAGTGCATTCCGCACGGGCCCTACATAACAAGAAGCATACTTTTCCGGCAAGAAAGTGCAGCCGTCGAAGGCGAACGGTAGGCACTCCACCCGCGAATACCATCTTACCTCCGATAAATGTCGTTTTAACGATGCAACGCCAATGCCAGCCCGATGGGACGATGTTGACTCATTTGCTCTCTCTCCCTCCGTTTCTCTTTTTCTCTTAATCATTCGAAGTATTTTTAAATCCATTCATCATTACAGCAGCTACAGACGAGGGGAAAGAGGGTCTAGTAGAACGAGCAGCTAATAAAAAATCTGAACACAATCGCTTTTGTGTACGGATTAGCTCGGCGGGTGAAGATTAGCTTCGGTGCCGCGAGCTTTATGAGGAACCTGTTTTGCTTTTGCATTTTACGGGCATTTTTCTCGCTGCTTGTTGCTTTTTTTTGCACTCCATCCATCATCCTTTATAGGTGCTACACCCGTGGTGTAGTGGGTGCTTGTATGCCATGTTGCTGCTTCTGCTGCTTTCACATTTCACCGCAAGACCCTGATTTACAACTTAATTTTTAATGGCTGTGCTGTATGGAGCATTTGTGTGCTTTGGTTTTCTTCTTCTTCTTCTTCTTCTTCTAATTCTGATTTTTCTGTTAGCTGTTGGTGGATAGCAACTGCATTACGAAAGGGCAATGCGGGTAAGTGGTGCGTCAACGTGTGGCCTATTGAAAGGTTCTCCGGCGGGAAACTATGACCTACGCTTGTGAAGTACAGTGCGTCTCCATTTGCATAAGGTTATTTTTTGTTTGCTCAGACCTCGAATTGCATACCTTGTAGGCGTTGTTGTATTGTGCAGAATGTTGCATGACTTTGCTAGAATATACCTTTTACTAAAATAAAAGCATTAGCTTACACGTTTATTAGCGTATACGGATCCTTCTTGAATGAATAGGCAAACATAACAAATGTGAAATGAAATTAATTTATAACACTTATGCATTACATCAGTCTTTTGATATTGTACATTAAAGTTTATTTTTAGGATATCAAATTTTCGTTTGAGGTCACATAAACAGTCTCAATTTTAAATTAAAATAAACAGTTCACATAGCTCGTAATTTTTCTTTAACAAATTATTCAAACTGCCTCCAATTTTTTGCTTGCTGTTTATTCAACTAATAATGGGTAGTAAAAATGTTGTTTCTGTTTTACTTTTAAAAACAATTGCTTATGATAGTTCAGACTCAACATAACTGTTTAAAACACCTTTAGGTTTCATTGTATGCCACTTACAATTACAATATGCCTTGATGGTAAATACCACTCTACTAGAGATGGGAATATAAAACATTCATTAAAACAAGGTGGCATGTTGCGGCAGCAATGGATAGATTTGAAGTTATTTTTACATAACCATCGCTTGCCTAAATAAACATATATTTTGGCGAACGGCTCGTTCTTAGAGCACCATGGACAGTCGAAAGGTATTAACATAATCTTAGAGCTCGTACGTACAGCGTGTGAAAAGAAATTTGTATAAAACTGTACGCAAGATGTAAACGTGCATATGCGCCAGATAATGTATCCTTTCAGTTGCTAACCCAAGTCATAAAATCTCAAGTGTGTTTAGGATCAATCTAGGAATGCGTAGGATTGAAGCATAACCATAACCGTAGCGCAGCATATCGAAACATAAGGAACTGAAAATAGACCACTACATGTATTTGTTTTGTTTAATAACCGTCAAATTTAATTCAAAACATTTACGCAGAACTTTAAAATTTTATTTTGAACGTCTTGGCCTTTCCTAGGATTTGCTTCAGGCTTCACTCTGTCTCGTCCGGGTCACTCTGTCCGATCCGAAAAGTATTTGCATCAATTGTGCCACTTTCCCACTTTCCCAATGGTTCCCACGGACCATGAACACCAGCGGAAAGCTAAATGCACAACTTGTTGTAATAACACCTTTCGGGCAGAAATTCATCTTTCTATATAAACCTGTTTTTGCTTGGAGCTTTCCACATCGAAAGCCATTCTATCAAGTTCTACCTTCGACATAACAGCCTACTTTTCCAGGAGTAACTAGTTAATGCGACAAATTCCCAGTAATTGGGCGCAGGACTGAAAGAAAGCGAATAGCTTGAATGTCGCTGACGACAATTTAGGCTTAAAAAGCAAAGCGTTGCTAGGTCAATAAATGCTGACTAGCTACGTTATGCAACGCGCCAGCGATGCGCTAAACTTAAATGGAAAAATAGATAACGATTAAATGGAAAAATAGGCTAAGAAGAATAGACTAAGAAGAATATGCCAGCGATGCGCGCTGGTTTAACGATTAAATGGAAAAATAGGCTAAGAAGAATAGACTAAGAAGAATATGCTGATCGACGACGGTCAGCATTTTTAGAGTATAAAATCAATTGAATAAATTAATGAAGCCATTACTTGCCAAGAACCAGTTGGTGCGTTCATTATTGTGCTTAAGTCGGCGTGTACTGTGCCTGTCTTAAGCTGCTGCTCCGAAAGACACTTTCGTGTGCGCGACATTGAATGATTTGTCTAAAATAACTTGTCTATACAACAAAATAAGAGTATAATGCTCTTACAAAGGAACTAGTCGCCAGAAAGAATTGGATTCAAATGTGAAAGTAGCTAACAAAGAAACTAATTTCCCAACAAAAAAAACGTTAAGCATCATGGACTAACATGTTCAATTTCTTAGACTAAAAATCAAATAACATAAATAAAAAAGTCCTGGTTTTGTTAATTAAATAGTCACTGATTTCTTAACAACTTACAAAATATTTTAAACCGTTTCCACACACTATTGCCATCTCTACACTAAATACATTGTTATGAAAAAGGGCCATATGGCTTTCTTTTGCCCTTTCTGGCTATTTTTGCATGTCACCTCAGAAGCGATAGAAGTGCTAATTAGCAACGGTGATTGATGACAAAATACATGCACTTGCATTTAGTGTGTGGTACGGCATTAGTTTGTTGTGCTGATTGTTCTATTTTTATGCCTCCATTTCGTCCTTGTACTTCCGCAAGCATTCTCGTACCTGCTTCCTGGTCTGTACGCATACACACAAAGCACAGCAAAGTCTTTTCATCAAGCAAAAGGGTCGAACAATCGGGGTAAAGCTCGTACGCGCTCCCGTGATGTTAGGTTCTGATTAGCGGAAGAATGTCGCACCGTATTTAATTGAGGCAGAACACGGCTCGAGTGTGTGCTGGGGCCTTTGTAGCATGGGATTCGGGAATGGAATACGGTTCGTTTGAGCTGAAGCACTCCGTTTGTACTAATAACTGGTAGCCGCGTTTTTGGAATGTGGTGCGTATGTATGTGTGTGGCTGTGTGTCGCTTTCAATGATGCGTACGCCTGCGTTGGAATGAGACTCTGGTAGCTGTGGAATGTGACGACATGTTGTGCGCATTACGTACCAAACATTCCCACTATGCTTGCCTGCCCGCCCGTGCGCATCCAATAAACACCTTTAATTTACTGTTGACACCGGGGGGGGGGGGGGACTTACCTTTACCGCCTGCTACCCGTTCCCCCCATAGTGCCCCTTCCTTTCCCATTAAGAAGCACGAGCGAGTAAACGTTTGATCGCATTATGTTTAACCTTAATTTACATTCCACCATCGTTTTTCGATGTGCGACAGGCGGATAGCATAACTTCCAGGCGAATCGAGCGCGCGGGTTAAAATTACCCGCACTTGAAGTTTTGCGATCGCGCGGTACCAGCATGCGACTTTGCGTTCTCGCCAGCCGTGCCCGGGTCCGTTCGGGGATGGTGGTCGTGAATTTTGAATCGTTTAATTAAAGTGGAAAACTTTTATCATTAATATCAAATTTATGTTGCGTGCCCTGTCGCTGGCAATCGTGTCTGACAATTGGAACACGAAAAACGGTTCTATTATCCAACGGGCCCGGGGGAGGGTGTTCAGAGTGTGTGTTTTTTTCTTCCCCTTTCTTGGCCCGGTGGCCTTCATCCGTTTCCGAAAGGGTCTGAACCGGCCCAAACGCCTGGGAACTATTGTGCGGCGCCAAATGCGCCAAAGGTATGCTCGCGCTCCGGCGTTTCGGCACTGTCGATCTGATCTTGTCGGCGTGATAAAATGAGTCCTTGGGGGACGCCCTACGCTTCGGTTCGGTGTCTGTGGGCTGAAAATAATTGAACGCGCTGTTTTTGTTTTTTTTTTTCATTCAACCTTATCTCAAGGAAAACGGGACCCGGGCGGCCCGGGCATTAAATGGATTGCAATTAAATTAATTCGCCGTTATTAATCATTAAAACGTGTCGTGCTCTCATAAATGTATCAGCAAATTAAAACGAAGCCTGCTGTTTTGCTTTCCTGGTCCGTCCGGAGCCGGTGTGTTGCATGGCGGGTAGAGGGAAAGGATAAAGGGGGATAAACTATTTTTTAACGGATTGTATCGATTTATTATTTTCATTCGGTCGGTCTGCTGCTTCGGTAGTACTTTCCCTTTGTGACATTGAACCCAAAAACGCAATGATATGCTCGCACTGTAACGTGAACTAGACACTTTTCGTGTACTACAAAAGAAGTAAAAATGTAATCATAATTATAATGAAAATGTTCAGTTTCATCTACGATATATAAACCAATACAGAATAATCAATAAGAGAATTCTCGTTATCATTACATAGAGCGCTCATTGGCTCATACAACGCCGGGTGGGCTTGATTTACATTCTGAAAACGTTATAAAACTATTAAGTATTAGAGTGCGTTTTCCTATATGAAAAAAATCCTTGCTGATCATTTGTCCTTAGTTTCAAATTGCTGTTGTTATTGGAATAAATACTCAATCAGATTTGAAAAAAATCTAATTGGTATTTGCATCACCGTTAAATTATAGGCATTTTTGCTATCTTTGTTCTTTTTGTACTCTCACAACAAAGTCGTAAACATTTTATGTTGAATCATGATATTTAATCCCCTTGTAGCAATTTTTCCGTTGTAAAATTAATCGTATAAAACATGTAGGCATGATTCTATTTTCATTTGTTTTGATTCTGCATATTTTGAATGATGTCATTTAGCTATTCAACAATGAAAATTGCAACAGTGTATAATTGCGTTCAAAGAATTATGAAATTATGTGATAACAGAAATTTTATTTGACGTTTCATAAAATTCATAAACAAGCAAATTTGTATGCCCCTTTTTTAGTAAAATTTCCACTGGTTCTAGTCTCACTATATCTAGTTCCTGTGGGATTTTAAGAAGAATTAATTGTTTAATTGAAAATCTATTATAAACTCACAAAAACGAAAATAAATTATAATGTGCGATAGAACTATTTCCTTCACACTTCAACCTATCTTTGTGATCAGTGTTTTGCGCAAAATTAAGGCAAAATGCTGAACATTAATTTTGGAGACATATTTTCAGCTGAACAATTTAAATTAAATAAATCCAACAAAATACAAAATTGATTTTCTTTTGTAGGTTTGTCAAAGTCATTGAGCAATATGATGTAATGCTTAAAAATTTAAGCGTTTTGTGCAATTGTTACTAGATAGTAGATACTGTTTTTAAGGTGTATGTGGAGTACAATATGATTGATGTAAAATGGAACAAAATAAAGCAAATTTTATTTGAGAATAATAACCATTGTTTAAGTGCTATATTCGAATCTAATTACTTCGTTTAAATCGTTCAAATGGTGTTTAGGTTACAAAAAAAAACTACTTGCAGCAACAAAAAGCCTTTTTTAAAAAAAAAGCATATCCCTTGTGTTTTCTTTTCCGAATGAAAAGTGTAATATAAAAACTTTTGAATTATCCCTTTAAAGAGCTCTAACTGCTGCAACTTAACTCTATAAATTGTGAAAAAAAATACAAAAAACAAAGAGGTGCTAACGTAGCAGAACTCCAACTGCAATCAATGGTAGAAAGCGGCTAAAAGCACCGGCAAAGAGGATTTGCAATCAAACCGATTTTTGTATTATTCAGCATAAAACTTTAGGCTTTGAAGTAAATGTCGCGCATTAGCGTTCGGTATAGATTTAACGCCAGTCCGTCATCGAACAGGAGCACACAAGCACTCACCAAGCGCACGGCAAAAAAAAAAACACGAAAGAACACAAATATGTCTTAGCTCAGCTAAAAACCATAATGCAAAGAAGTTGAGCCGAGCACCACAGCAAACGCACAGTTGGTAAATTATCGTCCTTTTTAATGCATTTGTGTGTTCCCCTCGGGTTGGCAACGAAATCGGTCTCCCCCGGTAGCGACGCGACGGAGGAGAAGGGAAACAATGAGCAGAACGCGTCAAGACGGATTTCACTCACCGATTTCTTCCTGTACCGATTTCTTTCATCTTTGAACGCCCCCTTGTCCGATTGTCCCCCTTTGCAGGCAAAACCATTAATGCTGTATAATCCCTCTGCCCAAAAGTGGACTGGGAAAAGCGGGACAGGAAACACATGCTCTAATGGCATTATTTGTACCCCGAACAGGGAAAAGAAGAGGGGAAAAGAATTCGGAACCAATGCTCAATTGGGTGTTGCTGTGGGTTGTGCGTTTTTGTGGTCAGGAAGGTGCTGTGTGGGTGTGTGGACATTTGGAATAATTTTATTATTTTTGCACCACGGTCAAACACGGCGCTCACCCCTAGCGCTGCAACATAATTGAGGTGCACAGATGCTTATTGTTTAGCACAACAGTGCCTTTCCTTTGTGATAGTAGAGTCGAATTTCCAGCTACCAAAGAAAAACCATTTTTCATCTTCGATCTATCAGCAGTCCCTCTCCCGGGTTAGAAACACTTGCAATTACGGTACACGGACCACAAAATGTCTTCAATTCGGTTTAATTGCATACCCGTTGGGCGCGAGCCGACCCCTCGAACACTCCCAAGGTACATAGAAGATACACTGCTCACATTGGTGGTTTTTAATTTAGAAAATTGGCTTACAAAATCGATCGAGCACTTTATTGCCTTGGCCTCGTACGGTTGGGTGGTCCACCACCGTCCAATGTACGATACAAAGCACAATAAACATAAGATTTTACGACGGTCCCACGAGCGATCGCCATCCTCATTTTGGCCCTCCAACCTCCCTCATTCATTAGAGTTTAGTGATTATTGTGCAGATTAGCACTCGGGAACAGTGTTTATTGCTCTAACTCCGGTGTCGGATTTGATTCGAACCTTCGAAGTTGATGTGATGAGTAGCATTATGGGTCACATTAGCAGCAGTAATGTGCACTGCACAGCGCTCTAACCACAGTGATGAATGTAATTAAGCGATTAATTCCATTCCGGTTCTGTGCAACGGCCGTCCCCGAAAGGGTTATGCTTTAAAATTTTATATTTGCCGCATTAGATCATTTATTCATGGGCGGGAGAAAGACAGAAAAAAAAACAAACTTTCGCATTGTTTGAACCATCATCACTCAGGACAAAGCGACAAATGTGTCGTTGCCTGCCCGCACAAAGCAGTAGCAGTAGCAAAGGGACACACACATACAAAAAATCTTCCCTCCAGCACCCTCACCCAATTGGTTCATCCCTTTTGCGGTCATTAAAATAATTTGATTGGTTACCTCGCCGTGCTTTTTGCGTGCTAAAATGCCACTGTTTTTTGTTTGCTCTTTTGTATTTTGCTGTCCCCGTACAGGGCGGTAAGCTTGGGGGTAAGGGGGGGTTTTCATTTATTTAACGCAAAAGGATTACCCCGGTTTACATTCGGGCACTAATTATTTGTTTGCCGGGCGAGCGTATTGAGCGCATTTTAATTTATAGCTGCACTTCCGGGGTCACCCGGTGTCCCGCACCGCAGCAAAGTTTGTCTGTGGGGCACGGGACAGGAGCAACCTCGTCGATCAATGCGTGTTCTCGCTTCCGGTTTTGTGCGCTGTGGCTTTTTTGTGTGTGTGTGTTTTTTTTTCTCTTCAAATTATTGTTACTGTTCTCACAAACGGATACAGTGGTGGCCATCCTCCGCAACCATCACGCTTCACTCAATTGGAAAGCACGAGCCTGAGAGTGGAGTTTTTTTTTTGTTTTGGTAACAGCAAATATAATTCTAAACCATTTGAATAACAATTTGTGCTGACGATTTTAATGACATACCGGACAGTGGAAAGGCTGCATTAAAAAAAAAAAACACACACCTAACCATCACCTTTTAACTACAATATTGTTTGCCATTGCGCACAGCGTCTGCGGTTCTGTGGTGGTTCTACGCAATGTTGATCAACAGTGTAGGAAGCAGTCCTTTCTGCATATTAAAACAATAGCTAATTTTATTTACCATTGTGGTGCAAAAAACAATGCAAATTCTGGGAGTAAAAAACCCACACATTGATCGATTTTTAATCACACGCATACACTAATTTAATTGCTTACCGCGCCTGCTCCCACTAGGGCGCTCCGTTTTTTTGGTTTATCTCCTCCTTTTCTCCGCAGTACATTACAAGTCAATAGTGCGCGCGCGCGCGCGTGTGTGAGCGATAAAAACATCGCCAACGAAACGGCCCACGGGTGATGATAAAATTATATTTATCTAATCAATTGCAAACGCCCAGCGGGAAAGTGATAACAGTGTGCACTATCTATGCTAATGTGCCCCACTGCGCACAAGCACGCACGCATGATTAATTAGCTGTTATAATTGCACCCATTCTGGTGGTTAAGTAACAAACTTGAACCCACACAAACACATACAGAAAAAAAAGCATCCAAAACGAGGGCATGATGTTTGTAGTACAAATTAAACAACGATTTAAATATGCTTTGTGTTACCAATTGGTTGTGGAAAAAGGCCATTTGGTAGGGTTTCAAAAAAAAAAAAAACACCGGATGGAGATTAAGCGAGTGATTTTCAATTGCATTAAATTGATTGTACACTTTTTATTTTAATTACTGCTGTCGCTGATTAGCAATTACTCAGAACGATGATGACTGTTTTATGTATTAAAGCGTTGTCTTGCACATAGCCTATATTTCAAGCATAATATTCTCCGTTACTACGAGTGCTTTCAGTATGTTTTTTGTAAAATATAGGGCTTTCCTTACTTTTAAAAACGTAATTTTGCCTTGATAAATTAATAAAAATTAACGTCAATTGAATACTGCGCTCTTAAAATTCAGCTGGAATTATTGCATATCATCAGCATGAAACACATTTCTTAACTTTAAAAACAATCATATTTAACTTCGACGTAAAATGTATCCCGTTGCACGCCTGGATGGAATGCCTAGCTCAGAATGTGTAGCGAATGTTTGCTATCGCAGCAAGTGGCTCAATATATTTGCAGCATTCCAAAGCTATGTAAAAATGTTGTAACCAAGAATGTTGTGACCCAGTGTCGCTGACGAAAATATAATATTTGTACTAGCCCGGTAGTGGTTCGCCACCCCCTACTAGTTTGACTCCTCTGGTCTAACGATGTGCCACTCTCAGGAGGCTAGGATGAGAGAGAGAGGCTAAACGTGGCCGAATGGCATGTTAGAAGGAGAGGGCAAGCTAGGAATGAGCGAACGGCTAGGATCGGTTCAACGGCGCGCCGCTCTCGAATTGCTCTTTTCGGAAGAGCAATGCCCGAGATGCGCGCGTAAGCGTATCCTATCTTGCTTACGGAAGTAAGCGACAATAGAGAGCATAGGAAGTAATAAGGG
>KB666621.1:856248-917064 GCA_000349065.1 Anopheles quadriannulatus | reverse complement strand
ATAGGATACGAAGGAATTCGATCCGATCGTCCAAGAAAACGACGGATAGCGACACGAGTGAATTTCCGCTGAATTCGTTCGATCCTATCGATCAGTGTTAGGCCGGCAGGTCACCAAACTACCGACACAATCTCAAGTATCGGGCGGACTCAACAGCCCCTGTACTGGCTTTAAACACATAGGATCAGTAATTTCAGACGACATACGAATACCACCGAGCATTTTATTAGCCTTATTAAGGGTGATGTCAATGTATGCATCGAGAATTTCTCGTCAATCCATACTCCAAGGTCTTTTGTGACAGTAACTCTGTTAAGTACAGTGTCACAAAGAACGTCATATGCCTGAACAAATCTACAACTCGCAGAACATGTCTATATAATCCTCTTAAATATAAATAAACGATACAATATAAATCTCTTCATCGTCCGTAAATCATCATCCTCATCGTTCGACGCGAACATGCCGGCCTATACAGGCTTTCAAGACTTTATTCAATACCACGTTGTCGGATAGTCAGTCCTTACTACAGGGGGGCGGTCCATTCTGGGATTGAACCCATTACGGGCGTGTTATTGAGTCGTTCGAGTTGACGACTGTACCACGGGACCGCGGAACATTTGTTTAATAAACGGACTTACTTACTTGTTAATTGCCCTTGACAAGCTTCTGAAGTTGGGCAATATTTTAAATGTGATATAGTAGGTTGTTTGGTAAGGAAATTGAAGAATTTACTCTTTCTATTGTTGGTCAAATCAACTTTTTTTTAAAGTTTGTTGAACACATGAAATCCATTTTTTTGTTAGTTGTACGGCAGAAAAAGTATTTAAAATTCTGTGAACATAAACAAACTACCTAACCGGCACATAAATTGCTCCCGTGATTACTGAATTTGTGTGATTGATTTATATGCTCACCGATTGAACATAGAAATGTCAAGGTATCATTACTATTAAGACACATATCAATCAAACTAGAAGCTATTTAGCTGTCCTGCTTCGGAAATCCTGACCGCAAAGCCCGGGACCTGTAATAATTATGATTTATTCCTCGACTGTCAGTAAAAATCCTCCTCACGCAAAACGCACACCGGTAATGACCGAAAGGTATTGCAATGTTTGAGGGTGGTTTGGTTCGATTTTCTCGCATCATAATGATAATAATATACTAGACAATTGCGATCGACCGACTTTCTTCCATCGCATGCAGACTCCGAATGCGTGCCGGAATCACATCTGCGGGCTGTATGATTGATTGATATCCTAACAACGCACAATAATAAACCTCGTCAGCGGGTTGCTTGCTCTGTCTGCAGCATCTTGACAGTAGGCAGAGAAACGCTCGCATACATTCTACTGTCATTTTGTTGAAGATTTTCTTTATTGACAGTGGATGAGTTTCATTGCGGTGGTGCGGTTCGGTTGATTTATCAGGCTCGGGTGTATTTGAGTGTAACGGCCTCACGTACACACTCCGGTGGCTCAGTTTCGTTCTAACCGCCCCAAACGACTGGTATGCAATTTTTTTTAAAACGCCATCCATTACAACGCTGTAATAAGTGTGAAGCGGGAACCATCTGGCTTTTGGACGAGTTTTTCGCCCGAATGGTTTTATTACAGCGGACACTTGTTTTGTGGCTTTCTTTCGTTTTTTTTCTTGCACTACCCGCGAAACGTGCCTGGGATGCTACTGTTGCATACTTTCCGGGGTGCAGGGCGGCAGCAGCTCCGTTCAATAAAAATAAAATGAATCATGACGACAGTAAACGGGTGCCGCCGGTCCGTCAGTTTTAGTCCATAAAACGATTAAGGACGACACGTGCCTCCGGAAGCACGAAGGAGGCACATGTCAACCTGCACCTACACTCACTCAAACACGTACTGGCACACAAAAAGACACGCAATGGCCAGGCCGGCTTGTTAACAATCGCTAACAAGGCGCTGCACGTGCTGCAATCCCCCGATCGTACGCTTCCGGCCACAGCCGTGAACAAAAGTCAAAGGCGTCGGGGGTGCCGCCGAAGTTGCCCCAAATATTACTTCTGCTTGTTCTTCCTTTTTTCTTCTTTCTCTGCAGCCATTCTTGTGGCGGATGACTTTGGTAATTGTGCACGAGACGCTTTTGTGCCATGCAATATTCAATTAGAAATTGAATGACTGTAAGAACTGCCATACCGTCAAATCGCCACATGTGTATGAGGGAGCTCAAATGTCACGACCTTTCCCGGCAGCTACACTTCCGGAACTATTTTCTACGTCAGGGGACGGCAAAAGCTAGCAAAATTATCTACTCTAGATTAAATTGTGAATAAAGCGTTGAATGATTTAAGATAGTACGTTCGATTTGTTGCTTATTTTGCAAAGAATTCGTTTTTGGTTCAAAACTTTTTTCGTTTTTTTATGATATACTTTAGTGATTAGTATAAACATCAACACAAAATCAATGCGAAACAAGATATTGCATATCCACAGGCGCTCCACAATGGCCATTTTAAACAGGAGAATTTCTTTCAGATGACGTCATCATTAACGTGACGCACACGGGCGGGTGGTGTCAAACGTTGCGATTTGTAAAATTAGAGTATAATGAGCAAAACTTTTGTCACTTATTGCTATTCAAACAAACACTCTGGTAGGTTATGTGTACAGCATGCTAACATTGCTATTTTAGCGTAACGTAATTAATGGATAATACCCAATAGAAAAACATCGAAAATGATTAGTGAAAATGACATTCACTGCAATCAAAACATTCTTCAAGAGTATCAAATTAGTTGTCTAATATTTTATATTTTTTACCTTAGTTTTTTTTTATATATGAAAAGGATTGTTTAGATAAGAAACGAGTTACATTTGGCCATCGAGGAATTGTTTTTGTTTAAATCGTTTACCTTTACGACCAAAATACATTGATTTGTAAAGAGCTACGATTTGATTTGATTTAATTTGATCAACCCTGGATTCGACCTTTTCAACGCAACCGTTGACAGCGCCGGCAGTTTAACAGCGTGTAGAAAATTACCTTTTCGTGAGCGAGCCCCAAATTGCACCAAATTAGGCAAAGTGAAATAGAAAACTCATTTGAACCGGAAAGAATTTTTTCCTCCCAAAACTAAAAAAAGAAACCGCTTCTACAGTCAAACTTATACTGCTAGGGGTGTGAGCAATGGGTGACTATGGGCAGAGCCGTCCTTTAAATTGACCTTTTACGTGTCGCGCACGTTAAGGCACACACATACACATATATACGCAACGTGTCGCGCTGCATACACGCCTCAGCGAAGCAATTTAGTGGTCGTCAGACGTCTAGACGTCCCGTTAGGCTGCCAGGTATCATTAGGCGGCCGTCTAGCGCCGGTCTGGCCTTCTCTCGACCAGCCCATTGTTACACTGCTCCACATAACCGTCAATTTTGTCCGCCCGGGCATGTGTGTTTGCATTCGTACGTGCCTTCGATCTGACCACATCCCGACAGTGCACGGCCAGCGTGCGTTTGTGCATCCCGAATGGTGCCCGAGAGGGACCAGGGCTGCAGATCTTCGCTTCAAAACGCCCGACTGTAACGATGCGATCAATTAAATATATATAGCGTCCGAGGGGTCCGCAACTACAAATCCAATCCCCTTCATCTGTTTTTCCAACACACGCACACAAGCCAGGACACACACACACACGCAAACCACCCACGACATGCAAAGGGGGAGAGCATACTTGTACCCGCACTGAATTAACTATTCTCTGATGAATTGCGTTTTTGGCTTCGATCCATCCAGCAGGTTCGGTTCCGGCGCCCGGCCCGAGGGGGAAATTACTCTCTCTCTCTCCCTTCGCGTGTCATGACGAACTCATTTGTGCTTGGACGAAAAGGTGCATAATTTACGCGCACGAGGCCCGAAGCCGGTGTGTACATCGAAGCGTATGCATTCCCGGAGGGATTTGGTGTGCGGTCGGCACCAACCAACACCAACCGTTGACGCGCCGGATCGGATCTGTTTGGGAACGGGGGGCCTGGATGATGGTGGGCTGTGGTAGTGAAGATTAATTATCAGTTTGTGGCCCGGTGCAAGTCCGCGCAAGGCACAGTCGAACCGTTGTTGCAAGGCGTGCTGCATCAAACAACGGATTCTGCCAATGCCAATGGGCAACGCTTGCTTACGGGTGCACCCAGGAGCCGATTCGATCGGACGTTTCTGGTGATGATGAAATATTCGCTCCGTTTTGCCGGGGTAATATCGCATTGGAACGGTGGTGGGCAGCTTAACAACGCACCGTTGTTGTTGTTGTTGTTGTTGGTTCGCTGTTGTTTGCTGTGGATTCGAGGTAGAAGGAACCAGCGTGTATGTAGTGTTATTTTTGCGTGGTAGCCTTGTTCGGGTGCCTTGCGAGCGCAGAGGAAAACGCATCCATTGCAATTATTCACCAATAGGCATAAGGATGCGACGATGCTGAGGCGGTACTTGAACGAACGATAAGGATTAAAACAGTGGACCGTTCGAGCAGGATTCTCTTGGATGCGTGGCGGTTGCTTACGAATGGTAGAGTAGAGCTTATTGAGGAATGAAATTGATTTCATAACTTGATTGAGTTACCTCTCTCCTTGGATGGGCTGGCCGAACGTTGGCAGAGAAGGTCACATTGTTATGCGAATAGTGTGTATCTAGCAGTTTTCTTATGAAACCAATGGTTTATGGTAATCTCCGAATTGAATCGATAAAACTCAATAGCCGTTTGTCTACCCATCTTTTCGCTTCTAAATTGTTAAGGGTAATTTCTTTTAGGTCAATTTATTTTCAAACTTTGATGTAGGTTTCTTAGACATACACAATATGGATAATATATGTTGATGTAATATATATTTCTAACAAAAAATGGTAGATCATTGTGATATGCATTTAAAAAAAACGGGTACAAAAAATTGTTTGTTCTTTATTTTAGAGCCATGATAAGAAGTGTCAACGCCTGAAAGTATGCACACGTGTAAATGTACAGTGGAGTCACTCATAACGAGCATTCCCTTATAACGAGTTTTTCGCATTACGAGCATTCCGACTAAAAAATACCCGTTTTAAAGAGTGATATTTCGAATAACGAGCAATTTAGAGTTCTGATTCTAATAAATCTTTAATATGAATCTATTGCCAGGAGGAGAAGCGCAAGTTTTTCGATTCTTTTCTGGATATTCTTATTCATGAAGGCGAGAGTTGAAGGAGTTTCTTATGATACAATATGAGTTGATATTCTTCATTCGGAATTATTCTAACCATAACAAAATTTACAATTGTTTAACAGCGGAACAACTAGCTCTTCCTAGACACAAACAAATAAAAGATCATTTACAATTACAACTTTTCGAGAAATATTAGAGAAACAACAAAACAATCGACCATCTATTCAATTAATTAATTAATTAATAATTAATTAATCTATTAAAAATGGAAATGGACCAATATTAAGAAAAAAGTGACAGTGAGCTATGAAGAAAAGCAAAATCATCCGTAATATGAAGATATTTTCCATTTTTTCGGATGCGTTCCGGTGCTCCGCATTACGAGTGAGTTACTGGAACGGATCCAAGTTGTACACGGGGGGGGGGGGGGGGGGGGTCCACAGTAGTTTTATTTACTTTAATTATTCAACTTTTTAAACTATGTTTTTACACATAAAAGGATATTGCATACATAAAGGCGTTTCGCAACGCAACTTAGCCTTAAGAATCATACTTACCTGTTTATCACGTATGTAGTAGTACATGACCTGAAGTATTAGTAGTAGTACAAAATGAACAGCAAACCCACTAAGTATCTGTTTGACATTTTATTCCATAATCACTTTGGTTTGTGGTTTGAGTGTTGAAGTTTTTTTTGCTATCCGTTTGTTTTAGCTTAGACATTACACAATTGTATTCGCGCCTGCATTTATGCTATTCACCTTAGTACCTTAGTCCTCTTTCCTATTCTGTGTCGCAAAAGGAACTACCGGTTTCGTACGGTGTGTCGATGATAATTGATGATGCTGATGATACGTCCTTGACAACTAGCACACTAATTTGCTTTGGTAAATACAGTGTGTAGAAAAGCAAAATGGAAAAGCATTTAACGAAAGCAAGAATAGAAAAACAGAAATACTAGAAAATATGCAAAAGAGAAACAAAATACAACACTTTCCTAAATCAAGCACTAAACATTACTCAACGCTCTACAATGTCCATGAAGGTGACTGTGTGTCGGATGCAGCTGAATTCATTACGAATGCTCCGGATATTGTTTTTTTTCCTTCCTTGTGTACGCCTTTCTCCTCTCCTTACGGTGCTAATATTAGATGGTTTTACATGATCAGTGTGATTATATACATGCGCTCCCCGCTCGTTGTGCCCGTCATGCAGCTTCGCCTATACATATGACACCACTGCTGCTGCTGCTGCTGCTGCTGCTGCCGGGCACGTTTGATACATGACATATTTACAGATAAGCGAGCGAACTCATTTTTCGTAACCCCCCCCCCCCCCCCCCCCAAAACCGTGCCCACCGACCCTCCTCCGTGCACATACAGTATTGTTTCCGTTTGCGCGGGCATTTAATGAGCTTCCGTCGATAAGAGCGATTTGTGGTATTTTATTGCTTTCCGTGTGTTTGGTTGATATCCCATTCGCCCACTCCGGTGGCACCGTGCTTTACTGCAGCGCAAACCCGAGCAGTGCCGCGACCGCGAGGGCGACGAATGATTCGGCCAGCTCGGAACCGGCGCTCCGGCCGACCTGCCGATGGTTGGTGGTCGGTGGCGTCTGCTGACCGCTGCGGGACATCTTTGCCTTCAGATCGATGTCGATCATGTTGGTCGACTCGTGGTCGTCCATCGCCGGCATATCGATCATGTTCGGGCCCGCATCGGTGACCAGGTTGGTGTGAATGTTTCGACACTTGTCCACCGGTTTCCAGTGGCGCGTGACGTTGCTACCGTACGATTCCGACTCGATGCCCTGGGGGAGATGAGACAAACGGAGGAGAGTTGAAACACCGCATAAAGAAAAGTTTAATCCACAACAGCTGCGGGGGGATGCGGGGAAGGGGGATAAAAACACGGGCCACAAAAAGTGAACCGAAATTTTATCGAATTGAAAATTTCATCACGTTTCGCACGTTGGCAAAACCCACTTTACTCTGTTTAAATGTTTCTGGTGCTGCGTGCTTCGTTCCCCTTCCCGCTGGCCGTACAGAAAAGTGTATCTTCTGAATGGTGCGGATGGAAACTGTGTTCGAATAGTTGGAGCCGTTTTTTTTCTCCCTCTTCATTTTCTGTGCAATCATTCCGCTCGGTGGTGTGGTAAATGATACCACTCATATCTAGCCACAAAATGTCGTAAAAAAAAATAAAACAGCAGGATACATAAGCAACACATCGGACAGACTGTGGGCAGAGAAATTGTACTGATAAAACATGGAAACGTTCTGGTCATTTGTTCCAATTCGTTAGCCCTCTCAAGACGAGTTTCCTCCGAGACGCGTAAGCTTGGATTGGACCACCAGAGCAAAAGGAGAAGAGTGCCGGTCCGGGAGGAACGGAAGTTGCATCGTGCACTTTTCATTTGCTGTGCCGGAATGTGAGGTTGCGTTTTATTGTGCCCTGTCTCTCTTTCTCTCTCTCTCTCTGTCTCTCGCTCCTATACGGTGTGAGTTTCGGGGTACCGTTTTCATGGCTTGCGGCCACACTATTCGAAGCAGTTAGGATGGTATCCGTCAAATAATGGAGATGGACGTTGGACGAGCACGTCACAACGAGTCGTGGACGGCCAGGCACGGCTGCGGGAGTGGAGAGATGGAATGGATGGATACTTGTAACCGCATACCAATTACACTGGCACCATTTGCACGACCGCTCACGGAGCTCGGAGCAAAACTGGCAAAACTATTTCTTAACGAGACCGAACCCGTGCTGTGTGTGTGAGTTTTCTTGTGTAACTCAAGGAAGGGATAAAAGTTTCATATTTGCTGTTTCATGCTGGTACGCTTTGTTTTCTTTTCTAAGAATGCTATTTTAATATCGCTTCACGAAGATGTTGATCGGGAAGCACCGAACGCGCCTAAATGTAGGCACACTGCACAACAAGAAAGCTTCATTTAAAACCGTTCCCTCTATTAATTATACATCCTGTTCAGAACAAAAGCGCTCCCCCCCCAAAACTATGTCTTGGCCATCCGCTAACGGATGCGGATTGCGCCTAAGCAATGCAGCGAATAATTGGCATTTAAAATAAATTAACTCTAAACGATGGTGCCGTTTTAAGATTCCTGCGCGCAACACAACACACTTCCTCCGGGTAAGAATGCACTCTCGAGCACAGTGAGGGAGTGCTGCACTGGAGCGTTTGGCTCGCTTGCTTTTCCCCTACCAACAAAAAAAAAACCGAGCAAAGTTTGCTACTGCAGCGACAGAATCATTACAATCCGTGCAGCAGCACTACTTGAGATGTAAAAACTTCTTAACGAGCTCTCGGTTTCATCTAAGACTTTTTTTTTTGCTTGTCGTTGTTATTGCTTCAAACAGTTTCTCTGCTCCACACTTCCTTCGCTGCACACAGCTGCAACGTTATAATTTCTTTTCTCCCCACGCTACCTTCCGTTTTCTTCCAAGAATTGCTGACCATCCCGACTGGTCACAGGCAAGGGGAGCGAAGAAAACAACAAAGTTAAAACCATGCCGTGCTTAAGAAATGTTAAAAAAGGAAGCACCCCAAAACATAAACCTCCTTCGCGCTGAAGTGGTGTGGGCACAGGGAAAACAAACTTTTGCGCTTCAATTATTCCGTTTGAAGCTTAAGCCTCCCTGTTCTTCTGCTTTCCCGCAGTTGTTGAACCGCTGGAATAAATGGTTGAATTGCAACCATTTGCTAGCAAGGTGGCGTAGGGAAGAGTGGGCACATCTAGGAATGTTTTGAAGAAACGGCAAATAAAAAAATTAAAAATGTAATATTTATAAAGCTAGGGGCCTTGCGGTAGGCCTTGTTGAGGGTGAAGAATGTTGAGGGATTATTAACAGAATTGCGTTTTTTTTTTAGGCTGAGCGTAGACGTAGATGTGTTCTCGTTTTTGAATCATTCAAACTACAGCACAAGTGGGACTACCCTTGGGAAAGCGCACAGGATGAGCGACATCTAAACGAGAAGATCTAATGCACCATCCAACACACACACACTGGAACGCTTGCGCTGGCTCTTCATAAAGCAATCACGCACAGTTTCTTCTAATCATTACCATCAATGGTTTTATTATGACGTTCCTATTTCTTTCAGTCGGCTGAAAGCGGTTGCACCATGCCTCCAGAAGGCCATTGCACTAACGCGTGCCCGCGGGGCGGCTTTCAGGAGAAAAATAAGGCGGAAGCAGTACTTCAAGTACCTGTCGTTCTACTTCTACTCGCTCCACTCACACCACTCCCCACTCTCCCCCAAAAGGAGGAGAGTACAGTTTATGATATAGTTCCCTTTTGCGCACAAGTGTTTTTCTTACGTGTTGTTGTCCTCTCCCCAGGCGCCCTGGTTTCGCGTTTCACCCGCGTGCAGCCCATTGATCCATTCAACAGGATGAGAGCGGCCTCTGATGTCTGGACACAGAGGCAAGATATAAATGCACACATTCAGACCGGTAGGAAGGGTGGCAAAAAGTACCCAGGGAGCAGGGATAGTGGTGAGATGGTTTGAGGTTGGGTACTTAAAACATGTCTCGACCACCATCACCACCATCATCATCATCATCAACAGCCACTGCCACTGCCGTTCCATCTCATCGCGCGTTTGGTTTGAAAAGAAAAGCAACCTCTTCCTTTTCCTCCTCGTGCGTCCGCTGCCATAGGACAAATAACAAAAGGAGTAGTGAGGAGCTGGGCGAGTGCTTTTGAAACAAACATCAAAGGGATGCGCCGACATTACAACATATCGAGCATAATAGCGGGCCGCTCTCGGTGGCTCTTCGGGCTGCACAGTTTGGAGTGGTGGGTACGGGGGTTTTTCGTCCCGTTTTTTTTCTCACTCTCAAGTAGCTTAGTTGATGCCGTGACCAGGAATGGACCGATGAAGCATGTCGCTTGTTTTTTTTACTGAACGGGAAGGCGAACGGGTTTCGTCGTTGAGAAAAGACAGTATAGAATAAAGATCCTCTGAAACTGTTGTGCAAAGAGTAGAATTTACATTTGGGAATTGGTCTTCATGTGCTGCCGACTATCGATTGCATACTTTCTCAAATTGGTACCAGATGGAGCCGCCATTGCTAGTACAGAATGAAGCATACATTTAGGCGCTAATTAAACACATTTTTGATTAAAGCAATCTGGATGGTGGAAAAATGTAAAACAACCAGAACGTGATTAAGTACACCCTATTGAAAGCGCGTTTCTCAAACATCAGACGACAGGCAAAATTGTTGGTATGCTTACCATAGGATAGGAAGACATTGACATTACTCAGACCGTGTCATGCAGAAGGCAATTTTTCAATTCACTCACTTGCAGCCGGCTAAAAAACACAGAACCGAAACGCCTTTGATGTTTCGGTTATCATGCTTGACATTTAGGTTGGGGTTGCTTGCGCGGGTCCCCAAAAAGCATCCAAGTATCAGCTCACTGTTGCAATGCACAAAAAAGGGCACAACAGCAGAAAACAATGTAAATATCTCGTCATTTTTTCTGAGTCCAACATGAAACTAAAAACTTATCTTTTAGAAAAAAAACAACACACAGACAGGTGCATTGTCATATGCCCGGAGTTGGTGCATCTGCTTGGTGCAACTGAAATGCTGATCCACCGGTGATGTTTCAGAGATAAAGAATGCACCACACACACACTCATACAAATACAAAACACAAGTCTCTCTCACGCACACATCCGTAGAGATATGGGCGGGCGCAACCATGTACGTAATGTTCTTTGATGTTGTCGCTCAATGTGTGTGCAAGAAGTCGTTCTTGTCATTCTTGGACAAGCATTCCTGGTGAGCGTGTACGAAACAATGCGACCTCGTCGGGCACGGTTTGCCTCTCATTAGCGCTTAACGTTCGGCTGTTGTAGGGGGAGGGACCAGTAATGCCCTCGTACCCTTGTCTCTTTTCTCTACGTGCACCATGAGCACCAACATGGAAAAAGAGGTCCCAAAAGTAATCTTTTGCGTTTTACTTAATAGTAATATTTTGTTGAGCAAATACTTTCTTGTTGTTTTTTTTTAATTATTTTATTTTTACATTCTGTTTTGTACTTAAATCATGTACGTGAATGTGATTTGGTCATAATTTATGAAAAATAAATAAATCATTCTTAAAAATGTAGTAAATTATGAAGTTGCATATATTTAGGCGTTCAACAAGGCCTTTCCATAATATACCATACTAGGATTTAATTAACGACAAAGTAGTCGTTACAGCTAATGAAACGTTTAAAACGACACATCTGTTTTTTTAGAAGAAACTTAAAATATTAAAATGTAAAATTTAAAAACAAATCCAAACAAAACATTAATTTTACCTTTAGTCCAACAGCGTCCCCAGTGCTGCTGGGTGGAAAATGTGTTTCAAAGAAAAGCTACTAAAAATCACTTATCTCTGGTAAGTGAGTACACACCCATGTGTGTGTATGTACTTTTCGTTCTTACCTAGATCCTTCTTTCGTGTACAGATTGTAGTGCGACATTGCGTTTCGCTTTGATGTTGGTCTGGAGAGGCTGTGCTCATGCTGGGATGCGTTTCTTTTACAACAGTTCTTCATTACACGCGAGTTTGTGCTTGCTGTCTGAAAAGATGTGTTTGTGTGTGCGTGCTTGTGCATCGTGTGATGAGCTCTTTCCAAACTTACTATCTTTGTGCAGCTCATGTGCATCGCCCGTTTGCGCCTTGCCGATTGCCACTCGAAAGGCGCCTCGTTTTTAACGCTTGTTTCAGGTCTTTTTTGGCTAGCATTTACACAAGATGTGGATGTGCTTGTGCACTAACAAGACTGTACCCAGTTGCGTGTTTTTTTGTTGTTGGATTTTTTCGTTCGTCCCGACCATAAACAAGCCTTAGCTTTGTTGTTTCTTCGCTTTACCATGATAAGCTCATTTATTTCACTTGAAATCCGTACGTTAAGACCACGGACCTGCCCAACACCGAAGAGGTACCATGCCCCACGGGACTCGTAAGGATTTGCCTTCATTTGTAAAACGAAACTAATGCGCAATGCTTCGGGTAGTTTTACCAAGGGAGAGGAGTTTTTTTTGCAATGGATTAAAGTGTGGATGAAAACACGCAAACAGCATCAAGCAGAGAAAAAGAAGCGTTTCGTGCGTGAGCGTCATATTAGAGCGGCTAAAACCATGCGGGAAATTCATCGAAATCTTCCTCCGCACAACACGTGTTGTGTGTGGGCTCACGCAATTGCTTCATAGTTTTACTTCCTTTTCCACCGCTGGTTGTGTGTTTAAGTACGCACGTACTGTAACCACACACACCACAAAAACGCACGGAAAGGGCAAGTGAGGGAGCCCAAACTCTTCGGAAAAAGGCTACTAGAAATGGCTCCGGTGGGGAATTATATGTTATCATTATCATTTTTGGGAAGGCTTATTTAAAAGTTTTATTTCCTTTTCCATCGTTAGGTATGTTTCTCTGCACCTACTGTTAGGGGCTTGTTGGTTTGGGAAGGGAAGACTGGGCTTACGTGTCACTACTGTGGGACGAAAATCCCGCACACGTGTTCCCTCCACACCCACTCGTTCCGTATGCCCCTGTCATAAGCTGTCATGTGCAGTATGTGTGTGTAATGGGTAAAGGACAGCCAAAGTTTCTGTCCTCCGGGTAGATTATAGAACACAGGTAAGGCAAAGCACCGGCTCTTTGCATTAGATCCTCCTCCCAAAATAGCTGTCAATTGAAAACACACCGAGCGAACCCATGTCCGCAAAAACCATGCTTTGTTTTTCGAGCTCAAACCAATACCTTTAGCAATACTTTGTGTTGGCGCTATTTTTTTGCATTAAAACCCTTTTTAAAACACATGCCAGTTCACAAATATCGGTCCTGTTTGGTGGGAAATTTCGGGAACATTTACGAGGGGCGTTTCACCTACCGGTAGCATCGTGTTGGTCGGTGTCCAGCAGAGCGGCTTGAACGAACCCTGCCGCGTGGCGTCCTGGAAGCTCTCGAACTGATTCTCCCAGTCGTAGGACGTGAGACGTCTTTCCAGCGTCATGCCTGCCAGCTCAGCCGGTGAAGCTATCACGACGGGATTGGTGCCACTGTGGTAGAGGAGGGGAAAAAAGAGAAGAAGTATGGTGTTGTAGTATGAGCACACTTTACGGTGTGGTTTTTGGTTTTTTTTCCGGGTGTCGGGTGGGTTGATCGTTTAAAGTCGAAATAGCTCGCCTGCAGGTTGAATAAATTTACATACACAAAAACAAAGTACAGCTTCGATCGAAGGCCTACAACTTTGTCGCTACATCCCACACGCAGCAGTGTAGCGTTGCGTTAATCGATTGCGATCGATTGGGAGAGTCGATTGAACCAAAAAAGTGGTCAAAATTGTGCCAAAAATTCTGCTACACCACAAAGCGTTGGAAAGCAAAAAAAAAAAAAAGATAATACAGGAAACCCAAACCGAAACCCATTACCGGTCGACAGGGTCTTCGGTGGAGAATATTAGTGGACCGGACAGTTTGTGGTTTGCGATGGGGTTTGCTCGCTCTTTCTTCCGCAAAACTCGCACCCAAACGCGCCCCGCAAGCTGCTGGATGAGGCCGAAAATTTGCTGCTAAACGCCCTGGAAAACTTCATCCCACTGGTTAAGGTTGGCGGGTAAAAGGTGTACTAATGGACAGCGTAGTTTACATGTGTGTGTTGTTTTTTTGTTGCAATGTTGCTGTTGTTTTTTGCAATCCCGAGTGGAAAACCGTTTCGGTTTCGGTTGGTGGATGATGTAACAAATTGTTGCACGGCACCATCGGTTAGTTTGCAGCGGTTTCGGGGCAAGCAGAAACAAACTTTTCCTTCCCCATTCCCATCCGACGCTACACACGCCGGATGTGGTTAGCCCTTGGGAGAGAATCAACTAGATGACGTCATAATCTGATCCTAGGAAAGGGTGTAGTTGATCGCAATAAAGAATCAATTGACAGTCAAATGAAGCCCATTTAATGGGAAATGACTGGTAAACAAATAGTGCTTTTATTACACAATAATTTTGTGGTTGCACTCGCTGCCTGCTAATGTGAACTATCAGAAACGCAGTTTTGTGGCAGGAAGCGATCCTTACCTGGAAGTTATTGAACAAATGCAATCAATTGTTGGGTTTTTGTTTTTACTATGCTTGCTGTGCGATGAAACGCCTAAAGTTATACACGGAATGAGTGATCATGTTCAGCATAAAAAGCGTGTTAGCTGTGTAGCTACTTTTTGTCGTGACGGTTTGATTTTAAATGATTCATCATCGAACAGATCTATATAATAAATTGTTTTTGGCGATCAATCACTAAAAACAATCTAATTATGACGTACTAAACTATACCATCGGACGACTTCAATGGGCGCCTGAAGGTATGCTATATTAGATGTTATCGTATTTATTGCGGGTTTGAGCAACTTTTGAACCTAGATTAGTTCAATTTTAATGTTTCTTGATGAGTAAATTTTATTCTGAACATAGTTATACTTCTCAAGTCGTTTGATAGAAATGATTTATTTAATCACTGCGCTTTAATGACTGAAACGCCTAGATTTATGCAAATTGTACAATTACAGTAAGCTGTTAATACCCTCCGAATTTAAATTTGCCTATTAAGAACCATTTTTCAATCACGATTGTCCATTAAACATGCATCTGTCTTATAAAGAATAAAATTATTGCACCTTTACACCAAAGAAACGCTGACATATGCTCAATTAGGTACGTCAATTTTTCAAAACCCATATCAACCACCACAAACTGCAAGATTTATGGTCCCAAGCAATTTCGTGTGTGTTTGTGGTGCGGATTCATCACAGCTTCCCTGCACCGTTATGCCGAAGAGGCTTCAATTAACCCCTGCACAGTGGCCGCTCCCGAAGCCATTGCCAGGGCTGAGCAGAGAAATCCATTTTTCCATCCACCGAGATTAATAGCCAACCCGTCAGTGGTGTTGGCATCGGAACGTAAGTTTAGGGGAGGACGTTGGGTAAGGTCCGCTTCTCCTAAGCAACCAGCAACAATCCAGGGTTTCGGTGCAGAACCTTAAACGGCAACAGCAACAACAACCGAACCGAACCACCGAAAATTTACTTTCCACAACGGTGTTAATTTCGTTTGAGCGCTTTTTGGCAAGCGTTTGAAGAAATGTTGTTGCTTTGTTGCTGCCGGAGGCCGGGTACGGGGTACGGGTAAGAGAAATTATTTTACGAATGGGTTTTTTCCCTTTGTTCCCATCTCTTCGAGCTTCCCCACCCATCACGCGCATGAGGAGGAACACCGGGAAGGCTGTGCTGTGGCTGCCGTGGACGACGACGACGATGGCGACGAGTCCAGGCATCGTTACTTAATTTATTTTCCAGCCCGTAATCGTTCCGAAGAATTATGTTTTTCAGCAATAAATTTAAGTGGTTAATGGTTTTGAACCTTTTCGCTACGGTTGTGCTTTTTTGCAGCTGTTGTTGTTGTTGTTGTGTGTAGCGCCACTTGCTTCATGTAGCAGCCAAGAAAGGAAAGGAACGCTAGAATGTTTTGGTCAAATGATGGAGCCATCGGTTTTCAGCGGGATGTGCAACATTCTTGTGGAAAAGTTTACTGTCGGCCGGTTGAGTCAAGCTGCTCGTGTATTTTTTTGTCTGCCGATGTTCGCTCACCATCCGATAACGTGGGCTTTAGATTTTAGAGCGCGTGTGCCTTTCGCGAACGCTTTCGCCACAGTTGGCGCGATGGATTGCGGTGCGCCATATTGCGTTCGCAGCAGGGAAACGCAGCGGTCTGGTGTGAGTGAAGGGAAACGACTAAATTCTACCATCTCACCGTGCAAGCCTTGGCGGGCGAGTGCGCACTCCCCCCCCCCCCCATTAAACTATGTTCGGTGATGGCAGCAGAATGTATTTATATATATTATTTCGAAAGTAATTTATTACATTCGTTGCGCAAGATCAAACATATAGCGTGGGTTGGTGTAGACAGAGAAAAACGCAAGCAGCGAGGGAGAGTGTGAACTAGGAAGAAGCAGAACCCATTTCTTTCAGCCTGTCCACAACAGGGGGACTCCGGTGCCGGTGAGTGTTTGTATGTTTTTCGGGTTTGCCTGGCGGGAGAAATTCCACCATGTTTGTTCCACCTCGTTGTCGTAGATTAGCGAGCGTACTGGTGAGCAGCGGAGTGTTGTGCGGTAGTGAAAGTAATTCATTACCCACTTTCGCGCACTTTTCGAAATGAGATTTACGCTAAGGGTGCGGGAATGTTTTCGTACACTTTCCTGGTGCCGAGTGGGAGCTGCTGCACGATACAGTTAGTAGCAGTAGAATGATCCGATACAAGGATATCGTAGTGTTGGAAATCATTGCCAGGGAACCGCTGCCCGATCGATGATCGTTTGAAGCAATTTAATTTTATCGAATCAGTTTAAAAGCGGATATATCTATCTAGATGTTGCATACCTTTGGGCGCTAAGCATTTTTATTGCACACTTCTAGGCGCAGACAGGGATTAAGTAGCTTGGTAGTGTCAATAGCGTTTGCAAAATGACACACGAAAGGATCTATCCTCGACGGACGACGGCTTAGGGGTAGAGCAACTTACTAAGTGAGACGCTATTTCAGTTCTGTTTGATAAACTTTTGCAAAAAAAAAAAAAACTTACCGATTCATTCAGCAACAAATTTATTCCATATTTTGTAGAAGGAATTCAAACCAACATTCATCTATTTGGATTAAAACATTTCACTTCAACTCAAGCTTTTGTAAGCAACATAAATGAACCATTTATGCCAACTTTTTCATCATTTTTCTACTGATTCAGGGCAAAATTGTTACTACATAAAAGCATTTTCGTAACTCTGGACTTCAAACAGCTGCTGTAAAAGTTTCCCCGCCCTTTCTGCCAACGATTCCAATCACCTGCTGTAAGTGAAAGTGTAACCACTGCACCGAACCAACTGCTAACGATCCAGGTGAACTCGAGGTCCATTAGTGTTTTAAAACATAACACACACACACACCCACACATACAAACACACCAACATGCTTTCCAAGTGTGAACAGCTCGCTTAACCATCTACTGCGAATCCTCTTAAAACAATAACCATCGCGCCCGAGTAGGAGCACTTTTCACCCAGCGGAAAAAAGGATTAAACTTTGCACCGAAGCGAAATGCCATCGCTCAGAGCGTGATCAAACTTTTGCCTACAGTTTGGCGGCTAACCGTTGAGTTTTCGATGTTTTAATTAAAATCACTCCACCGGGAGCCGTTTCGCTTCTGTGTGGGGTGTGTGGGTTCGAAATGCCATTAACGGAGCACAACGGGGACACATTAAAATGGGAAGCCGGGGCGGGGTAAGCTACGGTCCTTGGCCCTGTCATTCAGCGGGTTTGTCTTGTCTTATTCAATTTCGCCGACAACACGCGCAGCGTCTTGTAACACGAAAGATGCATTAAAACACGGGGTGACAACACCGTCGAAACGGGGGAGTGTCTGTGTGTGTGTGTCTGGTTGATGATTATATCCCCTTCGAGAAAACCCCCCAATCAGCTGCAGCAGCATTGGCGAGACATATCCGGGAACATTGTCGTTATTGATGGTGCGACAAACCAGTGCTAATCCGGCAGGACGAGTGCCGAGTAAAGCGAGCGGGAAGGAAACGGTTGATCGGGAAGACGTAAGACTCCCACCGGGATTTCAGTGGGATTTTCAGTTGCAAATCCTTTTTGCCTCCTCCATTTCAGACATATCCTGAACGGCCGGTACGGGTTTGCCGGTTAGCATCAGGTGCAAGCTGGCACAGTTCTCCCCTCTCGAGATGATGTTACGACTCGCTCTTCTTCCCTCGGCTATATGCCGTGTGCACTGCAAATGTGTTGCAAACTGTATCGCCTGACGGGTGTGTATTGTTTAGGGCGAAACACGAAGCAATGAAGGGGAATGATAAATAGTGCGAAAACCGTACACAGGCAAAAGTTCTCAGGTGCAAATTATGTCATGCCTTTCCCACGGCATACATTCCCTCGTATCGTTTTCGTTGTTGCTTTTTCTGCTAATAAGTTTCTGCCATGCCGCAAACGATAGCAAGGGGAGAGCACAGTGTTTAATGTTTTTATTAGTGTTGCATACTTCCTTAAACAAACAGCACCACTTCGTGGTGAGTGCTGCTTGTGTGGCATGGCAATGATTGTAGGAAACGGATGAAAAATGGATGAGGAAAAAAAAGTGGAAACGATTTTCTCATGTTTGTTTTATCATGCAGTTTCCAATGTGGAGGAAAAACATTGTTAGAGATGTTAAAATACACTGCTACAAAGAGCTGTTGCTTTAAGGCTAACTATCGTTTTTCTATAGTTTTATAACATGTTTTTGCATTTGTTTTTCCAATTGATTCTGTTTGTGTTCCTTCCACCTACTTTTGAACAATCATCTCAAGGAAATCGGTGAAACTGTTAAGATGCCTTTGCTATCTTTTTTTTTCAAAGCTCTATCGAACAATTTAAAAATTTTGACATATCAGCCTAAAGCTATGCAATGCTCCACACAAATGAGCTGCTGTAAGAGAGGAAATGTTTGCTTTCAACCAGAACTAGAACAAATTGATTTATATTTAGCAAACCGTCATTTACCGACAAAAAATTGTTTAGAACAAATGATCTCTTCGTACATCACTTTTTAACATGTTCCAAAATTATGCTTGTGAATAAAAATGCTTCATTATAATTATTGCATTTCTTATACCTCAGACTGCACTGTTTCATCGTAATGATGCAATCGAAAACTCTTTTTGAATCGTTTATAATCTTAAAATACGGTCCCATCGTTACATTACCTAGTCTAAAACGCATCCCCCATCGAGTAAGGGTTCATTAAGGGGATATTTTCATTACACGTTCGAATAACAGGCATAATGGGAACACGGTTTCTCCATTTTGCTGCTACTCATTCGCGTCATTTTTTTCCTAATACAATTTTTCATCATTTTCACTTTCATTCTCTTGACGCTTGGTGAGGCGAAAAAAAAATAGAACAAACTAGCAAACCTCGTTTGGTTCCATTTCATTTTGCATCCTTCATTTCACGACCACTGTTCATTCGGAGCGTTTGCATCGTTCGCATCGAAGCGTGATGAAGATAACGACAGCATTATTGCATGGCACGAGGAGGGGGAAACATAAAACAGGACGTTGAAGTATCCCGATGTATTGTGAGTGACTGTGTTTTGCATCAAATTTAATGACGTCCGTGCTTCAGTCAACCGTTGCACCTGCACCCACAATGCGAGCGCCCGGTGCCGGTGGGAAAGGTTTGCAAGCAAAACATTGCCATCCTCCCAGTGCGGTTGACAGTGGCCACAAAACTATAAACAAGATAAGTTTCCTCCCGTTTGGCCTTTTGTGTATTTATGCTTGCTCGGTTTGGATGCTGTGTCAAAATGACTCTTTTCTGTATGCGGAGAATACACCTCCCGAGAACCAGATGGAGTGGGTTTTGCAAAACAAAAATTGACGCGCCCATAACAGAGGTTTTGCGTTCGTTTTTTTAAAAAAGCGCTGTGAAAGGTTCAAAGCGGAAATAATGTTTTTATTTGAGTTTGCTTTTGCGACCGGGCGGTCAGATGAAAAGATGGCCCAACGCTTGTTCACTGCTCTCCATTTTGTTTCATTTGGTATCACCTGAGCAACTTTGTTCAAAACAGGCAAAAGCAATATCGTACCATTGGTGAAAGGAACTCCAAAGCGTCACCAGTAGCCAGGATGTAAAAGGTAATATCTCATCAGCGCATCAGCAACACGGCAAAGGTGCATTTCGGCGGAAAAACGAAGCAATGCAATGGATGAAAATCATTTACGCTGATGTGCGTTTTTATTCGGTAATGTATTAAAACGGACACTGCAATCATCACCTTGAAGCGATACAAAAAACGAGAGCTATCATTAAAATTTAATGAGATTTTTCCATTTTCCTTTTTTTTTGTTCTTTTCTTTTTACATTCAATGAACAATCCATCACCTTCGTTTGCTGTTGGTTTGCCGCGGAAGCGTAGTGCCAAACGAAGATGTAATAAGGAGGCAAAAAAAAACGAAGCAGGAACCAGACAAAGTAGGTAGATTGAAACAAAGATTGCATGGTTCGCCAGTTTTGGGGCCAGGTGGAAGAGGCTTTTATTTTCCAACATTTTATATTTTCGTTCGCTTTTGCCACTTCGCGGAAAGCAATTCCGTGTGGAACAGTTTATGTGGCCACATTTTACGTTCATTATTTAGAAAGAACTAAGAATGAAGGTGCATCAGGCTTCAACAGCCGGTGAAGTATGATACTGAACTGAATAGTGACGCAGAAAAAGGAGGCGCCTCTAGAGGTAACGAAAAACCCCATGTTTTTTCAGTTCTTGGACTAGTGGAAGAGAAAGATTGTCTCAGGAGGACCGCAATGCTTTTTTAAAGAAATTTAACACTAGCAAAGAATGTGTCCGGACTGTGAAGCTGAACCCTCTCCAAGGTTTTAGATGGTGCCTGAGAGTAAATAAAGAAACCGGAACACGACACGGAACCGGAACCATGTGCAAGAGAAAAAAACAGAACAATAGTGCGAGCAATTCATTTATACACCTTAAACAGGACCGTTTACCTTGGTGGAATTTTAAAAAGCGATAGAAAAGCATTCGAAGCGATGAGGCTTGGCAAGGGGAGGTATAGAAATTACTTCACAAATTCCAAACCCACGACACTCATACGCATTCCTTCGACGAAAAGATCGAAACGAGGCAAGGAAGGCAAGCTAAAAGAAACGAAAAAATGAAAGAAAATGGAAAAGTCATTCCCCACAGGGTCGCCCGCATTGGGAGCGATAAAGGCATTCCTTTATCGTCACACAATTTTCATACTTTTCAAACATCTCAGTCTCTAGTCGTAGTATTTTTTTTCGGTTGCGGTCGATTGTTTTGTGGTGACCAGAAATTGGGGAAGCCAGAAACAATCTGAACCAGAAAGTAAAAAAAAAGGTTCTTGTCCTGTTTTTATTTTTTGTTGCTGTATCCTTCCATTTTCCATTTCCACTTTTGCCGATCATGAAGGCAGAGAGAAGACTTTTAAAGTTTCTAACAGCAGCTGTTCTTCAGGGTTGTCCTTTCTCTGATAATACACCTCATTAGGCTACTTCGTTACACAGTTGAGCGGGAAGGGTTCGATAATCGATATAGTGCGGCCTGCTTCCAGTTCGATCGATTTCCACGAAGGAAATCGGGCCAGTTTTGTGACAGTGTTCTTTTCGGGGAAAAAATAATTCTGCTCACGTTTTCTCCGCTTTTATCATGCCTACCTTTTACAAGAAAATGACCGATTGGCAAGAAATTATCATTAACCATGCCGGCGGAAGGTGGGTCGTCTTTCCTCTCCCTTGAGAGGGGTTTCCTTTTCAAGCACGCCGCTGACAAAAGGCTTGAGTTTTAAGAATGGCTCCCCGGTCGGTGTATCGCCTTTTTACGAATGGCGCAAGGACAGTACTTTGTCCAACATTCATTTAATGTCGGGACTTAAGTGGAACAATGGTGGTACAAATTAAACGCCATCCTCTGACGACCCTTAAAGCGCGGGGATATTCGGTAAGGAAAAGGGATGTTTTATTATGCGTAGCATGAGTTTGGGAAGCGAATGTTTCACCTTAACGGAAGGTGCGCCATCCCGAATGGCTATTTAAAGGAAATGGTTGAATAAATGACTTATGGATGAAACTTGGGTGGAATTTTGAAAGATAAAATTGTAGATTGAACTCCATTCGTTCCGTTATTACTGTGGAAAACATTCCAGCGTAATCTTTCAAACAATATTGAGGTATGTTTAGAAACATACAATACCGGTTGAATAACAATCGTTAACATCTAAGTGTTGTTAGAATTGAAAGAATAATTACAAGAAACTATTGAACTTTCGAAAATTTGTATGATTCTGTCTGTTGATTCTTATTGTTCAACATTTGTAGAAATTGATTTCTATGAGAATTGTATTGTTATTGTTATAACATAATTCAGTATCAAATAATAGAGCCTTGCACAGGTCACATTATTTTGATTTCAAATGGTGTAAGATTCTTCAAAAACTAAAACAAACGCAAATATCCCAACGGTGGCTATGAATTCATCAATGATAATTACAAATTTCTTTTCACAGCTTTCAAACCTTGCATATCAATATCATTTAAATTTCAGAGTTTTAGACTACAGTTAACAGGACAGGATCGGAAATCCATGAAATGGTTGGTTATTTCGATTTTGCAGAATAATCAATAGCAGAATACAAAGTTCTGCGTTTGAAGAGCTCATCTTCTCTATGGTAAGACCTCACGAAGTAACTCTGGGATCGCAAAAACAAAAATATTGGTGAGGCAAATCCAGATATTTTACATGTACATGGCTTTTGGAAAACAGTTGGGCATAGAGTACACAGGGCTGTCTGGTGAGATCACCGATGAAGTATTTGTCTGAACCCAAATCGACCACATTTTGTTTATTGCACTTCAAAATCATGTTCCTGACACAGGCAAACAGCTGTCCAATAGCATTTGTAATATCTATAGCACGATGTAATGCGAATTCGATCAAGTTTAGCATCGCCATGCAATCGAAATGTCAAATGCAACCCCACTGACACTGACATCAAACGGCAACGACCCAAAACCGTAACCGACCCATCGTAAGTAACAACTCCATCAGTAAATAAGAGCAATCAGCAAGAAACCATTAAAACACTGTACTCCATTGAGACGCTATGAAATGAACAAGCAGGCAGTAGCTCCCACCGCTGGTCCTTTAAAGCTCGTCGACTACCCACACAGCATCCGGCGAAGGCGGACTTAACGTCAGTCGCTCGTTTCTTGCAGCTCTTCGTTTAACGATTCTACAACCCACACACATACACACAGAAGCGTCTTAACACGTCGGCAGACAGAGGATACTTACGAGGCGAGCTCCTCGATGCCCAGCGAGTGCAGCACCGTCGGCAGACTTGGCAGCGAATGGCACGATGTCAGCTCGCGCTGACGAGGGTAGTACAGTGTCAGGATGAGACAGATTTCCTCCCGGGTCGTCATGCCACCTGTAAGTCACCGTGGAAAGAAGCGTACATCATTTCAGCAAAGCTGCCCCGTCACAAGACAATGTCGGTCGGTTGGTGGCTGTCCGGTTTTGCGGTGGCCTACAAGCCAGCCCACAAGCAGTCAGCACAAAAAGAACCGGGACAAACGCCGCCAACGCCAGTAAAGTGTGACAGCCACACCGGGCGGGTTCACTTACCGAGCGTGATGGATTTGCGGGACGAGCTGTCATAGATACATTCCGCAACGAGACTGTCACCTGGCAGTACCCGGGTCGGTACGGTTAGCCGCCGGTAGTCCTGGTAGCTCGGATCGATGTTTGTGTCACGCATGATCGGTGGCAGCTCGGCGTTTCCTCGCATCTGTTTGGAAAGCCAATTCAGATTGTGTGAATGTTCAAGAAATTGGGAGAGAAAACAAAAAAAAAAAAACAAGCTCACTCCTACCTGGCGCAGCGTGACCTGTCGGCCAATGAGATGCGTGCGGCTCATCACCGCAAAGATGTTGATGCCGTCGCGCGGAAACGCGTGCTGCGTGCAGGCCCCAATGCAGTGGCCCTGCGAGACGACCTTCTCCTGCCGCGGTGGTATAATGTGGCGCCAGTTCGGATCCAACCCAACGGACAGTACGCCGGCATCGTGCTGGCGCAGCTTGTGCGTGTAGTACAGCTTCAGGCCCGAGTTGTCCACCATCTGTTGCTCCATCGCGATACTGTCGTCCCCGTCGTCCTGCTCGCCGTCCTCGCCGTGCTCGGTGCTGGCCGACACTGCCAGCGGGTCGCTGTCTTCCGCCGGCTGCGGCTCGCGCGATTTAATGCCCATGTTGCGCTGCTGCTTGCTGAGATTCTTCCGATAGAACGGCGAAAAGTCGTACGTGTAGTCGGGATAGTTGTAGTGCGTCTCGAGCATGTAGTACGTGGCCTGGTGCGATTCGAGCGGGTAGCCCGCTTCGGGTGGGAAGGTGAAACCCTGCGCGAAGAGAGAAGGAGTTGAGGGGAAATTAGAGGGTTGCATGGGGAGCAAATTTTGAAAGCGAGCTATCCACACATCCACCGCTTGTTGCAAGTGGCGTAATGACACACGGCGCTCCGTCAGTAACAAGGTTTGGCTGTGCCTCATTTTTAGAGCATCCAAGACGCATAAGCTGCTACATAAATCTTCACCCAACTCGGCTGGTTGGGGCAAACGGCCACGGATGGGGTTTATAGCTGCTGGAGCTAGAGCTTTTACGACAGTGGCGCGCATCATCCCACCGTTTTCACTATTCCTAGTGCCAATTCCAGACCTATAAACTCGGGACGGAACAATGGCTCGGTAATAACGCCACGTGCTCCGTGCATGGCGCGGTTCTTACGTCGTCATCGTCGTAAAAGTCACGCCGTACAGCTCGATTTGCTGCTACTGTTTTCTTGTAGCATGCCACTCCCTCCTAGATGCGAATCCGATGCGAGACACTAGCTCCACACCGACCTGTCCCTGCACACATCATAAATGGACCTTTTGCGCGACGACCCATAACCACTATTCGTAGTGTGTAGTGCGCGAATAATGCGATAAATTACACCTCTTTTACAGAAAATCCAACCTCCAAAGGCAAGGCAAGCCACGCTACTGCTGCTGAACGTGACGAAGCGAACTCTTCGCACCTAGACAGCTCACCTGCTGCAAATGTGGGTGCTCGGCTCTAAGCTTGACTCGCTGCTTTTTTTCTCTTTCTCTGCGGTGCAAAGAACCTGACGACGGAAAATCAGTTCACGCCCGCTCGCGATGACACAGCAAAGCACGGCGAGCGCGTCCCGTCCGAACGCGAAATTCATTACATTCCATCACATTCAAATTGAATTGGCAATTGGCAAATTTATTCTATCGTGTAATTTAATTTATTCGCTTCTTGTTCGCAGTTCTCGGTTCGGTGTCCTCCCTGCTCCTGCCCCTCCCAATCGACGCCTTTCGTTGTGCCAGTACGAAGCACGCGGCGACACCCCAGCAGCGAGTAAAGAAAGAGGTGCTCCAACTCACCCGACGGCGCAAAAGCTTAAGCTTGCCTGGATGTGGCAGGTCGGAACGCTTTTGCGTGTGTTTGTGTGCTTTGGCTGAAGTTTTGTTCTACTTTTTATGCAGTCTTCCATTGAGGCCCACACTTTTTTTTTTGCCCAATGTCTTTGCTTTCAATGCCTTCCCTTTTCTTTGGCAATAAGCGGCACAAATTCAATCAGCCATTTGTCGATTTGTTTTCTCGCCCTTTTGTTCCCTGTTCCGCGCGTTTCTGGTTTTTTGCTTTGGCTAGAGATGGGTGGTGATGGCGGGGGATTTTTTGCTTCTCCGAAGCAGTTATGCTCATTTTGATTTGCTCTGTGTTCTGTTCTGCGGTACTGTTTGCTTTCAATCAGTAGATTTATTCGGCATTTATTAAAGCTTGCGACGCTGAGGCTGGTGACGTTTTTTTTTGGAGGAAAAATACTTTAAGTAAAATAATTATCTTGTCGCTTAGCCTTCCTTTTGTATGGAAAAATAGCAAATTAATCTATACCTAGGTACACAGCATGAAATGTTATTGATCATGAACAAATGATGTTCAAAATAATAAAATAACACGCGAAGCATTACTGAGAGTACATGGATGTTTTGAGAAAATTATTCACACATTAACTGTGAAAAGTGTATAACAGATCAGAAAAATATGTTAAACTTCAGTAGTTTGTTGTTTATTTTAACAATATAAACAATCAAACTACACGACTGTTTCACCTAAAATTTAAATACAAAATTAAGTTAATGCTTATAATAATTACAAACATCACATCTCCAATACTCTCTTCAAGTGATGGGTAAAGTTGGCAAAAATCTGGAGTCAACTTCGATCCGAATCTGATAAATTCGGAATCAGCTCCGGAAACTAGGTCCACGCTGCAATATCCGGAGTCGTTTGGAATCGTCCCGGAGTTGGAGTCGTCCGGAGGCGTCCGGAGTCGTTCAGAGTCGTCCGGAATCATTCGGAATTACCCGGTGTTGGAGTCATCTGGAGTCGTCTAGAATCGTCCGAAGTCGATCGGAATCGTCCGTAGTCGTCTGGAGTTATCCAGAATCGGCTGCAGACGGAGTCATCCGGAGTCATCTGGAGTCGGCCGAGGTCGGTTTGTATAGGAAGTGCACGCACAAAATGAAAGACAAAAAACACAACGAAAGGACATGTCTCATCACAAGCGCATCAAACCACACGGCTTCTGTTGACTCCGACCAACTCCGATTCCGAACGACTTCGAACGACTCCGAACGACTCCGAACGACTCCGAACGACTCCGGACGACTCCGGGCGACTCCAGACGACTCCGGAAGACTCCGACTCTGGGCGACTCCGAACGACTCCCAACGATTCCGGACGAGTCCGAACGACTCCCAACGACTCCGGACGACTTCGGACGACTCCGGACGACTCCGAATCCGGGCAGATCTAGTGGTTTCATTTTGCCGGAGTCGGATCGGAGTCGTGGGTGCGCTCCATATAGCACATCACTACTCTCTTCCAAACATCCTCCTCCAAACAAGTCCTCCTTAAGCGCCTAAAAGTATGCTATGATTCAACTCAGCTCAATTACTGAACGAATTGTGCGTCTCCATTGATCATTTCCATGCGAACAATTTCAGTAGCTTCAAAAAAATGTCTTGAATTTCCGTATCGATGAAATAAATCATACATCTAATGAAAATCATTCAAAGCTTTTTATAGTGATAAAACACTGCATTTAGGCATAGTTTTGGGGGAAAAAATAAACTTTCGACAATCATATCTGATGACCAAATGTTTCTGGACTTTTCACCATTGGAGCTAGTGCATTACAAAACGACATACCAGGCTATTTTGTTGATTTGTGATACCCACAACATGAGAGTGAATGTTGTCATTTACCCGCGGAATAGAATAATATTTTGTTTTCTTTATGCTAATAAGTGTTGCGCCTTTTACATGAAAAAAAACACGACACTAACACAAATGCATTTCCGCTTACAACCCGGGTTTGCAACCCGATTGCAGTATGCTGGAACTAATTCCCAACTGCAACATGTTCATGTGAACGGTGGTGTGCATTTTTTTCCCTCTCCCACACCGTACACAGCAAGCTCCCATCAATGCCAGCTGCGTTTGGCAGTTGAATTGCTGTACCTCGCAGTACAGAAAAAAAAACAAACAAAAACGACAAGCAAACATACCACCACAGCTGGGGAAAAGACAACAAACAAATGAAGAGGAAAAATGTTGACACAGTGCAAAATGTAATATGTTTCTCGGTAATGGTTTTTAGCATAAACATAACACATTTTACATCCACACAACGAGCTCGACTGGCGCTGGTAAACTATTACATCCAGCGCTAGCTAACTCATCTCACCGACCAACCCCCCCCCAACCCAAGTGTATTGTTTGCGCGTTGTTAAACCATTTTTTGGTAAAATTTTGCTGGCTGACCCGGAATGCCGGCTTATCTGACAACAACGAGTGCGAGCTTTTTGTTGCTGGATGGTTGGTGCTGGGATGGTTTTTGTTTGGCAGTTTCATTAACAATCCTTGTTACACGCCATTGTCATCCACCTGCTATGCTGTTTTTCCACCATCCTCCCTTCCCCACACAGCGGCATCCACTATTTGTTTATTTTCTATTTCCCTCCGTAGCACAACAAGAACAGAACACATCGGCTCGTTTGAATAAAAAGAAAGCACACTAAAACATCACACACACACAACTAACTTGCATGCCTTTGGCGCCTTTGGCTGGGCGCCATCGCTTTGTGACCTAATTTTCCCCCAAGTTCCGCTGGCAGCAATATATTAGCAACCGGGAGCACGTTTAAGCGCACGATCCGTGAAAGAATCGTGCACACCATGACGCGCCAAAAAGCAATCGCGCACAGCGCAGCTTCAAAGCCGGGAAGGAGAACGGCGGTCGAACGCACGGCCGGGGAAACGGGAGGCGTAAAATCACTGATCCAGCAGTGCGTAAATGTTCGCTTTCATGTTTTGCTGCATCAGTTGCTGGCGGGTTTGAGCGTTTCCTTCTCTTTTTTTTTTTTTTTTTGTTATATCTCGCTGTCGGTGTGCCGTTTACCTTTGCGTGCTGCTTTCATCCGTGACACCAGGACACAACTAAAACACACACACACACATACACACACTGACGATGGAAAAAAAGCATTCTAAACTGGGCTGCCTTTTTATGTTTCATTTTCACTGCTGGGAGTGAAATGAAAGAACATTTCTCAGTGCTGAGAAGGTGCTTTTTTCTTGTGCGCCCTTTTTTTCCTTTCTTCAAACTTCAAACCGTCGTTTCGAATGTTAACACCCATGGGAGCAAAAAAACACACACTCGCACAGAAAAATCCAGTGCTAAGGTTCTGCGGTAGTTGCTGTAAAATAGCGTACAAAATAGCTTTTCGCCAAACCATTCCCGGACAGATGAAAATGCGGGCAAAGCCATGCCAACATCGACGGAAGCAAGCCGTAACCGTTAGTTAATTAGCGGGCGGAAAATGAGAGTGACTTTTGTCACCTACACAAACACGTTCCGGGAACGGGCGGTTTGGGCTTCTTTCTTTCCTCATTTCTTACTACGTTTCATGTACATTTTCATTTCCGCTTCGTTTTTTTTTGTTCTTTTCCTGCTCCGGCAGCGAACTGTTATGCAGACTTTCTCGGTTGGAAATGCTCAGTGGAAGCAAATCAGAAGCAAAAAATCTGTGGTGGTTTAATAAAAAGCTCTGAACAACCGGTCGGCTCTGTTGTTGCGAAGCCAGACCAGGGACTTCTTGAAATCCACCCAGCTTTATTCCTCCCCCCCTTCCCTACCCGTTACTTACGTCGGATCCGCGGGCCCAATTAGCTACGACGGTGTTGCAGTGCATCGGTTGCAGCCGGAAGCAGGGCTGGCCGCGCTCGCGGGACAGTTGCTCCAGGTCCGGCGACAGCCCCTGGCACTCGTACAGGATGAGGTGGTTCAGGTAGAGGACGCTGGTGCTGGAATCGAACACTGGTTCGTACTGGAAGCAAAAAAGAAATAAAAAGTGAATGATCAATCCCGAGTCCAAAACAAAGCATTCAAAGCGGAAACGGTAATTGGTTTATGTAATGGAATTGCATTTATGGAAATTAACAATTAAGGTTGTTTTACTGCAGATATCAAAGTATTTTTTTAATAATTAAGTAGTAATTCTTCAAGCTAAAAGCCTTTGAGTTCAAATTATTATTTGTCTTTGAGTTAATTAACAAACAATAATTTTACTTCAATAAGAGTTATTGTTTGCTTTTTTCCATAAAGACTCTTAAAAAATCTACAGCGCTTTAGTTAAAGATTGTATAAACTTATCTTTAATGGACATTTTTGATCAACACAATGTTTTACCATTAGGTATGCCCTAAAATATGCGTTTTCTACGATGTTACGGAATACATGGGATTTACTTATACATATTTATGGATTTATTTAGTAGAGGTTTAAGTCTGTCATTATATTTTTCATTTTATAAACATTTTGATTTCTTTTTCTTCTTTTTGATCTTAACCTACCTAAGAATCAATTCTTGATCAAGATAGCAGAACATGCCGGGCAAAAAGACCATTCCACAACATCATTAGTCTACATATTCGACACATGAAAAGCGTAGAAGAGTATATTTTATTTTATTTTTTGAAAAATTGTATTCTCTTCCTTTGGTGATATGTTTTGTAATTTTGATTCGCGAAATGTTTATACGTTATCAACGGCACTCTTTCTTTCGCCCGCAGTAAAATATGATTAATAAAAACAAGCGTTTTTTAAGCTGTCTTTGAGATAGAATTTTATTAGGAGACGCTAAAAAATCCGTCACTTGTCTCGGGCTAAGGCGAAAGAGTGAACTTTATTCTCTCCCGTAGCCCCGACCGTGAACCATCGGGAGTACTCGGCCCGATCAGTGTTGGACGTTGTCCACACTAAGCATTTACCGCGTCGCCCTCTGTCGGCAATTACAGGGAACAACACCTTCTGTGCGAATCGGTTGTTAATAATTATTAACACAAATATTTTAAGAACTAATTCAGTTGCAGCTTAATATGTGTTTTCCAAGGAATTGTTTTTAATCAATGTTTTAAAGATCAATTTAAAATATCATTTATTCAAAGAATCTTTTAATTTCTTGTTAAGGTTCCAGCTTTCACACAAAATTTTATAGTTCGTCAATCGAGAGACAAAAATCTTGTTTCCTCGAAAGAGACGAAAAACCAAAAAAATATGGAAAGGCTTTTGCTATTTGCTTACTTGCTGTAAAAGTGTAATGTAGCTTTAATGTAGGTCAGTTTAATAACATAATTGTGTTCTTCAATTGCACAACTCGGATTATTTACAGTTTGTTGTTGCAGTATTTACAGAACCAATGTTATGCTTGAGGGCATAATAAACAATATTATTTACATCTTGTTTAAATCATAGAAATGTGTTTAAAACCGGTTTTTTTCGGCAAAACTTCGCCAAACAACAGAATCTGTGCCGAATCTGACAGTTGTGCTATCGAAGATGGTAAACCCTGGTAATATCGCGCTATGAGATTTAAACTAATTATGAACTCAAACCAGCTGAGCACCCTTATCCTTATTCACAAGGAAACATCTCACACTAGCTTGCTTCATTTGCTTAATTCATACACACAAATGAAACATTAATGTACCCATTTTACACTGAGCCCAAATTCAATTGATAGATCCTGCATCAAACCGAAGCACAAAAACGAAACAGTCTTATAATCATTACTGCTTTTAATCTACTTCGGCTAGACAGATAGACCGATCATTGCTCCCACTCCGCTCTTCTAGAATCCGTTTTCGAATCCATACAACCCCAAAGAGACGTGCAACCGTCAACTATCAGTACGTCAATCGAGCGAAAGCCAGCCCCGGAGAAGGAGTGTGTGTGTGTGTGAGAGTACTATCAAACTCTAGGAGCAACTTGATAAATGGAGATAAGCTACCGGTAGATGCGAGAATTACGCCTTTTGCCGTTCGACAAAAAAAACGCTCCCCCCACCAGAATGAAGTTATCCGTGCGCATCACCACCGAGGCCCGAGTGCGTCGAGCAACCGGGCCGGATAATGGTGTCACCTCATTTGCATAAAGTAGAGAAAGAAGACGTTCATGCGTGTGCTAGCTGGAGAGAAAAGGGGAAGGGGGGAGGGAAAAAAGGTGGCAAACGAACTGACGGCAAATGGCTTAACACTGATCATTGCCGGGCACAGCGTGCGGAGGAGCGAACGCAAGGCATCAACTTCCCGGCCAATCTTTGCAAGCGGGCGGGTGCGGGCAGCACGGCCGGAAGAAAATCTCAAACAGGCGCGATTGAGTGAATGATCTGAATACGGAGCCGGGTAGCGCAGCGGGCATTGGAATGTGGCGTCAAACCGCCTCAAACTTGCCATTCCTTCGCCGCTTTCCTTTCGCCTGTGTGCGGCTGCGATTGAGATTGATGAATATTCTCGTCGCATACAGCACCAGCGACCGAGTTGCAGCCGAGTGTCGGAAGCTGTCGGAAAAGAGCTTGTCAAAGCACAAATGCCAACACACACACACACACACACACACACACACACACACACATAGAAATACAAAGACAGGCGATGGCATCTCTCAAGACTGGGGTGACATTTTGCGAAGAGTGATTTGATCGATCAACTATCGATTCCTGTGAATGCCTTCAGCGTGGTTGGGTCCTCGCCTTCTTCACAGCACTGCCAACTGATTGTGCTGATGAAGAGTTGTTTAACAGGGCGAAATAAACACTGCTGTTTGTGTTCGTGCTCGTTACGGGGGAGAAAAGTAAAGAGTGCCTGCCAGCGGAAAAAAAGAACGTCTCAGCTTCTCGGTTGCACACAAAAATATATATAAATGGATACATCACCCTCTCGCACCGAGATTGTGCGTTCATCGTGCACATAAAAATCTCTTCAAAAGCCAACATTCTATTACGCAAGCATTAAGCAAACGAACAACGATTTTTAATGTCCACACGTTTTGCGCTTAATTTCTAATTAACGTTCGCAGGGGAAGCTACAAAAGGAAAGAACGACCTCAAAAAAGGGGGAAAGTTGAGAATCGAGCAGATCAAATTACAAAATCCCACTGTCCTGTCGTCCTTATTTTGCATCTTCCCTATTGCTCGACAACTTGAACTCATTCTTTCGTTGCCTCAAAGAAAAAAAAACCCAAACTTTGGCACACATTTACAGCACGCGGTGCTGCCTTCTTCCTTTTCAAACCCGAGCTCGCTTGCGGCTCCCTCGAGTGGTTTCAAATAATTCATTTTGTACACCGCGGGTTCGTGGCATTAATTCCCACTGGGGAAACGTCGCTTCCTGCTGCGCTATCTGAAAGGAATGAGAGCGCGATACGACTGCACTTGGTGGATGTAGATTCCTCCGAAGGAGTTTGCTTACGTATTGCGTGTATGCCCAGATCGTCTTACAGTGCGCGGGTTACTGCCATGATCCTGGCACGTATCTCGTCTCGACCCGCCCGCTTTCAATCAAACACAACCGCCACCAACACAATGGCTTTCGCTTTTCACCAGATTTATTTTTATTATTTTTTCAAGACTTTATTCCCCTTTCTCGAACAGCCTCTTGCGACGTTTAATTCGTCGTTGATTTTTTGGAAAGATTATTACAACGTACCCCCTGGACGACCAAATATTTGCCCAGACGAAACAATAAAGACCCTAGTTGGGTGCGTTTATTCCTCTCTCTCAATGATACACATCATTTCTAACTCGAAGGAATCCCGAGGGAACGATTCCTTTCCAATAGGGTGACCCTGTTTGTACGCGCACAAAGAAGCTTCAGGGTACGAAGATTGATGTTGTTCAAAAAAAAATATTTGCTTTCACCAACAAAACGCCATTCGGTGAGGTGAGTTTTACGAAAATATTTCTCCACGTTTTAGTTCCACGTTTCACAGCAGCAAAGTTGCGCTTGGAGCCTGCCGTCGCTGGAAGCAAGTGTCATTGTGATGCGATTAAAATTAGGGTTCTGGTGAGTGCTAGGTCTTCTACCAGCACTGGCGCGCGATGGAAAAGGAATAAAGAATTTGCTACCCCGACACCCCAAACGAGGGCGAGACGTATTGGTTCTGGTTGGGAGTTGTAATGAAAGTTTGCACTTTCCGGCTGCATAAACGTCATCCGCCTCCGGTGTAGCCTTTCCATCTTTGGCGTGGCTTTGTATTGGAGTAGACAGAGCAAAACGCAAAAAAGCAAGAAAAGCTAGCACAGGATATTAACGATTCGGCTTGACGAGAATCTCCTTGGAATAAACTGCCTCAGGAATGGGGTTTGATCCACTGGAGCGATGTATTCTGAGGCAAGGATATCTCCTCCGTCTCCAAAAAAGAAATCTCTTTCGAAATTCCTTTTTGTTTCAGTTTTACCCTCACTCCCGCCCAAAGTCCCAAATCAACAGACATCATGTCAGCAGAACGATCCCGAACGACTCGACAGTCTATCACGGTCGCAAATCGCAAATGCTGCTTGCTCCCCCCGAGTTACGGGGGAAATATTTTCCAATCAATTTCCCACCCACCGCCAACTTAACCTCCCACTGGTGCGACATTGCCTTGGAGTTGTCCTTACACCCCGTTGTACACACTTCAAAACATCCGGATGCATATGTTGCTTCACCGCACTTCACCTCATCTCACCCGAACTCGGGCGTTGGATTTGTGAAGGAAACGAACTTCCAGCACACACGTTCCACCGTTTCGTTTTCGTGTTCCCCAAAAAACGTCACCCGCACCCGAAAACGTAAACGTGAGGAAATGATTTTTTTACAACTTTCTTATCTTTCAAACCTGCCCTGTCGCCCTGTCCAACTGGATTTCAACTTCCAACTGGAAGTATTCTGCTGACGAAACCATTTCTCATGCCCGCAGCCTCACGAACGTCGATGTCGTCGTCGTCGTCTGGACAGGAAGGAGTCGTCCACGGCACAAAGACACATAAAAAATGTCCAACACTTTCAGTTCGAATCGTTTGACGGTTTTTACTTCTTCGCCTCGGGAATGGGAGGAAAAAAGAAGCCCTGCAAACGGAATGGAAGATTTCTCCATCGAAGCCTCACCCGGGGAAATGTGTTACGTGTGTTCCACGCTTCCGCGTCATCAATATATCACCATAATGATAACGGAAATTGGAAGTGTACACCCATCACGTGTCGGTGGTGCCGGGCACACAGTTCCAATTTATACACATTAGAAATAAATTTTCCATTTCTTTTTTAAGCAAGCGGCAGCTTTTATCGCCGCGGAAGGTTGGTTCGCAACAAAAACGCAAAAAAAAAAAACGATGGAAGCTAGGGACGGTGGGAACATATTACACCACTTGAAATCACTTTATAGTAGTAATCATCGTGGTTGGAGGGGTTGTTCCTAACACAAACGCTGTTTTCCAGCAGAAGGTGGTAAAATAATCCGAAAGAAATTCTTCCCCAAATGGATGGGTACGCTTGGCAGCGCGGGAAATGTGTAATATTTATCACGCCACCGTGAAAAGAACGGGTGATAGGAGCAGGAATCGAGCAGGAATGCTGAATGCACACATCCGTAAACCGGCGCTCAGATCGATGAAGATGTATTAGCATCCATTCCGGCGCGGTAAACCACGATGATCTGACGATAATTCCAGGCATGCACACACTCGGCAACTCGTTCCCATCCAGACCAAAACCAAGGGGTTTAGGGCAAAAAAAAAATTGAAAGCATTTTCAATGTGTTTCCGCCACGCTTTCACGCCTCCACAACGGGTTAGACGTTCCTTAAAAATCTTCCACCATTAATATTATTTCGTGCCGGTTTTCTATGGCGTGCCAAAGCGGCCGGGGTTCCCTCTCCTCACATTTGATGGAATTTGCTTTCAGCCGAGGCGAGAGAATGCTTATTGATGCTGCCATCCCGTGCCAGCAGCGGGCGCTCGCACTCTGCTCGGGCTTCGAGAACGTTAAAAAGAAGAGCCCGAAATCCCGATTTTGTTGCACCGGCAAACGCTCCCCCGTCTCCACCGCCGACCGGGAACGTCCGCGGTTGACCGACCGACGCTAAATTGAATGAAATTCGGTTCCGGAAATTGAACGCGGGTGCCTTTTTCTCCCGCACACACTCGTACTGGCACCGGAAATAGTTGACCATTTTTCGCTCCAGTTGACAGTGGCGGTGACGCTGGGTGCCATTTGTTTTGTTGCCTGGAGCGAGTCCAGCCGCTGCTGCAGCTGGTGTTAATGCTCTGGTAGCAAGTGTGGCTTTTCCTATTACTTTTTTGGGTGTTGCTTTGTACTTTTAACCAAAACCACCAAAGATGGGTGGAGAATTGCTTTCAGAAATTCTAAACCAACGCCACATTCTATTGATGGTGTGGAGTTTTTCCCTCCCAACGATTGGGTACAATAATGCTTGGAAGCTACTATATACTAAACACTGCTTTACTTTCCCCCCTCCCCTCTCTACTTACCCGCACGAGGTGATGCTTTTGGGCAAAGTCGTCCAGCTTGAAGATTTTGCACCAGTACAGACTTTCGTCGCTATCCGGCAGCTCGACGTCTTCGTTGCGCAGCTCGAGTATGCTGACGCTCGGTGCGTTCGACAGCTCGTCCTGGGCCGAGCGCTGCGTCAGGAAAATCGAGCGCGACCCCTTGAAGGCCACGAGCGGCTGGGGCAGGGGAGCGTTCGGGCCCGAGCGGGGCTTCTCCTTCGAGTACAGGAAGAGGACGCGCATCGTGTCGTTCTGAAAAGAAGTTACACCATAATAGACAATTAATAAAACTTAATCAGTGGGTGTAGTGAAAATTTTCATGATATATTGTTATTATTTTTGATAGCTTGTATTCAAACATTGAGATCAATAATCTTTTTTTTTTAATAGTTATCTTCTCATTAAAAAAAGAAATCACTCAATAAATAAAAAAAGGCAAATTGAATAGTATATGATTCGTTCATCCTTTATCTATTAAACCAATGAAGAATTTTATAAATACAATGTGAGAATCTTAAAAATCTAACCAGACATTTGATTAGTAAGAAAATGTCGCCAAAAATCATGGAATCTATTAGAATCAAGGATGGAATGACAACATTCTATAAAATCCAATCTACAAAATTATGTAAAAATATTTCTTTATAAAATAAATTATGTTTTGGCAATGTGAAAATAAAAAAAAGTAAATAAATAATACAATATAATAATAATTTAATATTAAAATAAATCGTACATCTGAGATCTCGGGGAAGACCTCTGTTGGAATTTGGGTTTACAATTAATTTTTCGAATATGAATTCAAAAGAGAATACACACATGAATTAGCACAAAATCTCTAAAAATGGCAATCGGGCCCTTCACGATTCTAGTCAGTTTTTTGTATGAAGTTTGACAGTTGGAGGCTGAAATCATGTAAACAATCCATACAAAACCACACAGAAAAACTAGCCTGCAATTTTCAGTCTAGATTATTCTAGCCTCAAAGCTAAAATTAGATTCGAGTACCTGCTCGAAACCACGATGTTGTTTTCATTTACCCCAAGGTGCATTAAAGAGATTAGGTGGTGGAATTTAGAATCAAAGTGTATGTAGTCCAGGTGGTCTCAAAGTATGTTTTTTAAAACTAAATTTGAATATCACTTTTTGACAGAAAGAGTGAAAACTTTTGCTCCAACGAGCTTTCTAGAGGCTTGACGAATACACAAAACACTCTTAAAATCTTCATTCAGAAGCAGAAGCGATAAAAATCAGCCTTCTAAATTCATACACCTTGGGATAAGCCCACCTGTATATCATACTCACTTAGATAGCTGCTCGAAAACTGCTATACAATGCAAACAGCTGACAGGCTGAAATTTCAGCCTACGAACTTGCAACGGAAAGGGCCCCAATGACAGCTTACGTGTTTATCCGAAATTTCAAATTGGAAAAGCTGAAATATCAGTAAACTTGGAGGGAACAGGGAATCGTCGGATACAATCTTTTGTTTTTTTTTTTTCAAACACAGTTTATACAACAGGTTAAACAGTAACAAACTTTGTCCGGTAATAACGATTTTTTCTGGAGAGAAACATTTATTTCAAACTACAGCACATAATATGCTTCCTCATAATATGCTATGCTCTTATCTTAGTTTTTTTTAGCAAGCATCACAAATGCATCACTAGCTGTTATGGAATACTCTGAACAATGAAGTATTGTTTCTTCTAAAAATATCGTTTTATCTTAAATTATCTTGCTCCTGAATGTGGAATAGTTGCTGCTTAATCCGATCAAACCGTGTAACTTGCCGAATGACAGATCGATTACCTTATATCAGCGAATAAAATAATTAAACCGATATCTCTGTTATTTTGACAATTCAGATCGGTGACAGCCTCAGTTACAAACTAAAGTTAACTGAATTTTAGGTAGTTCATCAAACTCATTATCAACGATTGTGAAATTTTAACTAAGATATCAGTGTAGTGTGGCAAAGCTGAATGATCCAGGGAATATTTTTAACCTAGCACGTGAAATATTTTTAATTTCATAAAAGTATGATGCTTCTAAAAGTATGTCAAATGTTAATTGCTTTTGACAAAGCATTGGTCCAAATGACATGCTAAAAAGACACCTTAATACATATTTCTCATATTTAGTCAATACACACCACAAACATTCAACGATCATGCATTATAACTGGTTCGAAATCTTCCTTTCACGTTCCCATGGACCATCGCTTAGAGTGCAATAATTGCAGTGACTGTGTTGTCGATTGCACTCATTGTGGGGAAAAGGCATTATGCTTGCCCATTCCCACCCGCAGGACAGCATTTAATTGCCGTTTCGATCATTGGATTGCCATTGGCAGGAGCAGCGGCAGGCTAATCGATTTAAATTGCACATCCTTCTCACAGCTGACGTGCGATGGAAGAGTGGTTAGCAAAACTGTTTCCAATGAAAAACAAAAAAAAACAGATCAGCCACACTCCGGGTCGGAAATATTGGGCAAACAATTTCGGTGCAATTGAGCTAGTAATGCTGATCCGGCTGCCTCTCACACACACACAAACACAGCCACACAGGCGCACTCAAAAATAAAGAGGGGATTGGCATTTTCTGGGGTGGAAAATTCATCGGAAATCGCCAAAACCCAATTCCGAAGCGCAAATGCAACATTTTCAATACCCGGCCCTGACCAATTCCTAACCGTGCCTGGGTAGGTGGGGTAGGAGGCATGCGGCGCACCGATAAGTGCAATATTTTCCACCCTCACAACCACTGTGCCAGTGTCTCTGGTGTGCATGGGAGTTGTGTTTGAAGGACAGTTTTTATTCTGTTCTTCTATTTTACCCGGTTTTGGTGGTGGTGGTAGCATTTCACAGCTCTGGGTGGGGGAATGGTGTAGCATTGATTTGAAATTGGTAAGCATCCAGGCGTAATAATACTCATCCCCGCCGCATACCACAACCGTCCCAGTGTCTACCGTCGGTTTTGCAGCTGCGCCTCAAAACTCACCGTACCGAATGGGGACGGCGAATGGATTTGTACTGCCTTCCCTATATGCGTTGCGCAATAATGGAATTACGAAGCATGAAATTTTATCTGTTTCGTTTCGTGGCACGCTTTATCAAATGGCGCACACACACACAGCGAGGAGAAAGAGTTTGGCGTGCATCAGCATTGGTTCTGCGATTGAAGGACGGGATGGAACCTCGATGAAAGGAGCAATTGTCGGGCCTGCCCAATTCTGGATTGGTTAAACCACTGGCCAGGACAGAACACTTTAAAACCAAAAACACAATGCTATCGAGATGCTATCTATTTCTCTCTATCGCTATATTGGATCGGTGCTGAGTAGCAAACAAATGGGAATACAGTTTCATGCGCAACCATGCGTCCACTTCGCTGGAGCTGTGCGCCTAAATGTAGGCTACAGTTGTAAATTAGTTCCAAATAAATAGCCTCATCCTTTTGCACGCGGGTGCGTGTGTCTGAAAAGAGTTAAGCCCAGTACCATTTCCAGCACGGTAAAAGTTTAAAATGATCCATCATCCTTAAAAGTAGCGGCATGTCAGACACACCGTCTACCCAAACAACAACAACAACACACACTCTCCAAACCCGCTCCTGAACCTCTTTCACCATTAGGATTTCTAGCTCAGCAAACCACGGGGAGGGAATTGTTGCGAAAATGTTTGCATTACAATTGGAATAAATTAATGCGCAGGGATAAAAATGTAATTAAATTTCAATTCCATATGTAAATCCTTTGCATTGCACACGCACCGACCAAAAACCCCGTGCCGGGTAGCTGTAACGTGATCCGGTTCGAAGGACCAAAATTTTTGCGCCCCTTTCTCTAGCCCTCCGCTCGCAATTTTCATCATCTCGGCACACTCGAATTATAATTGGAGGTGGAGCTTTTGGGTTCGGGTGGGAGGTTTTTTAAGGGTAAATAAAATCCGACTAGATAAGTGTTTGTTTCCCCGAGCTGGGCCGGGGGCTTGAGTGGCTCGGCTACAAATGAATGCCCACGCACTAGCGCAGGCACCGGGCGTAGCTAGCGAGCTGCTCGGCACTGTGGAGCGGGCAACCACTGTGCCGGCCAGTGGAATTTATTATCATGCCACGCTCGCCGTCGTCGGAATGCGGCCGTGCAGGGGTGAAAGAAAGTTGGAGAAATGTTTGAGTTGTGCATCGTCTTTCTTAGATTTTTCAGTGCGCCCTCGACCACGCCACCGACTCTGAACCGGGGCTGATGGGTAAATGCGTCGGTGATGAGGCGCATGAATTTATGAAATAAGTGGCAAACATATTTGATTAAAATAAAGCGTGCACGCGGAGGAGGATTGCGCTGCTTTTTCAATGAATTACCTTCACCACACTTTCCCGCCGTGGGCCGTGGTGTGTTGCGCTAGGGAGTTTATACTTTGCTTTATCTAGCAAGGTGGTTTAGTTGTTCAATTTATGTTTTCCAATTGTTTCAAGAATGATTAAACGATAAAATAAGCAAATAAAATTGTTATTTATCTAATTGTTTCCAAGGGAATGTTTTCGATTTATAGTTAAGTTTTCGAAAGGTATTATAATGGAAAAATTGAATGCTCCTTATGAAACTAGCACTTATAATCACTCATCAGAGCATTTATCATGTAAAAACTAGAAGTAATTTTCTGTTCATTTAGTTTATTTTATTATTTTTTTGTATTTTCCATTCCAAAGATTGAAAATGAAAATGATTTTTTTTTAATTGTCGGCAATATTATAGCTTTTTTAAAGTTTCTAGTACAATTTCATTTAAACATCACATTAAATTAAACAACAAAATCTTGCAACAATTACTCTACATCAAATCTGAGAAAATAAGATGCAGAAAAAGCAAATGATAACGATTTGGCACAGCCAATTAAAAGTATAAAAACAGTACAAAATGAACAATCTGTTATAGAACTAAATTGAGACTTTAAATCAAACATCTACAAAAGTGGCGTTGTTAAGATTTCAAAAAATACTATAAAACCAACAAAACCTATTGTACAGCTGGCTGCACCGAATATTTTCCGCTCGTTGATTGCTCGTTTTCTCACCCTCCTTTTTTGCGTCTGTATCACTGCACATGTTAATTTCAATTTATATTCAAATATTATTTCTTCACCTCCCATCTCCTATATTTCTCCTCCTCACTGGCCATCGCTAAGAAAAGGGAGTATTCCGATAAGGGTTTTTTGTGTTTTGCCCCAGCCGGTACCGTTCGAGTCCAACCAGGCACCACAATCGGACAAATCTCACACGCCATTCTTGCCGTGGTCGGGGGAGAAGGAGTATTGTGTTTCCTTATTTTCATAATTCAATTTCCAATTAGAAAACAGGATTTTGACTATTCCGACACCTTAATCTACCCCGGAGGTTTTTATCTCAATTAAATTCGGAGAGTGAAATTTGCGATTCGCTTGCCTTCGCTTTGTCGGGCCCGTTCCAGCACTGGAACACTGGTTTCAGCATCTAGTGTGTCTAGGGGTACAAAACTTTCAGCGGCCCGACGCGCAGCAGAGAAAGTTAATGGAATTTACCGCTCGAGAAAAGCGGTGCCTCTACCTTTTTACCGGGGGTTTCGGGGGCAAAAGGTTTTTGGAAAATCGAACCAAGCTTGGGAGAGGGATAGTGAATGGAGCGAAAAAACAACCCAGTCGACTGTCTACCCACTCATCTAGGAACGCACGTCACTGGAGTGGGAGAAATTATTAGTGCGTTGGGGGGTTTTTTGGTGGACTTTATGGTCCAAGGATCGGAGAACAGAACCGTAAGTCGGGGGGGACACTATCGTTGTATGGGAAATCGCTCGGGTTCATAATACCAGCGCGGCGGCTTGGTCCAGTGTGCGGGATTATGATTGAGTTTGTGGCCGTAATTGAGTTTGTGGTTTGAGTTGGCTAATGGGTCGCCGATCTTATTGGATTGCTCCCACAACCGACCGGCACCGACCAGCAGCGCACCATGGCGGGAAAGACCATGGAACAGTTTTAGAGAGCCTTCCATTTTAACAAGATTTAGACACACGCCTTGGTATTGGAATTTTTGGGCGCTCCTTTTTCGGGGGAGATCGAATTTCTTCATTAAAGGCCCTAATAGCTAGAAGATGGTTGATAGATTATCTTATCCGATTTGTTGCAAGTTTGCCGCTGTCTTTGCTGCCTTGCTGGAAGAGTGGCATGATGGCGTTCGGAGGGAGAGAAACAGAAAGAGAGAGCCCTTATCCTTAGAGAATAGTCATTGACTTAAACTCAATCCAATAAAAAGAAGCACGTAACACACGCTGACAGGGCAAACAACAAAAAAGAAAGTCCCATCACATCTGATTTACGATTCACGACTTCAAACTGCCAAATGTCGCCTTCTCTCAAGCAGCACTAAACCCCCAACCACTTGCAAGCCGTCAGCAAATGCTCACCTGACACCAGCCACTTCAGCAGCCCCCTCCAACAGCCGAACCCGAAAAGTGGTACAAATTAATTACACAATAAATAAAGCATCATCTGAGTTTAAGGCCCCGAAACTCCTTTTCAACCACCGGATGCGACATTTTAAGGCGAGCTAGGGTTCGGTTTTGCTCAAGTGTACGACACCCTCCCGTTCTAAATCGAGGCTTTTCAACTGTCATCGTAATTCCAAACTAATTGGAAAAGTTCCTGTAATGCCTCTGGTCCTGTTTATTAACGGCGCACGCCTCGGTGAGTCAAGACATTCTCCAATGGCGGTAGATCCTCCACTCGCTACGAGGATAATCGCAAGCACAACCAAGATGAGGTTTGTTGGTTTTGCGTTTTTCGGATAGTAAAATGCAAGAAAATTGGATTCATCTTTCAGCCCGCCGTCAGCTCCGCCTCGATAAGGCAAATCTCAGGTCCTCCCCATTCTCAGGAGAGAGTTTGTTGGAAAACCTCCGGAGCCGGGAAGAACAGAAATTGCAGCCTGCAAACGGACCAGCGGCAACAGCAAACAGAAAAGGGGTTGGTAAGCGTAAAAGCAGTACTGATTGGAAGGGAAAAGCCATCATTGGAACGCTACATCCCCCCGCTGCTGCTGCTGCAATTCCGAAGGGAAGATTACGCGAATGGCAGAATGGCAAAACTTTTCTCACCCAGCAGCGTCGTAACGCAACGAGACACCCGCCCGAGTGGTTGGAATACTCCTGGGTCGCTTCCGATTTTGCTGCAAAGTTCCGGGACCGTCTCCCTCACCTTCAGCCCTTTTTCACGATTGCAGGCCTTATAAATCGTTTTCCGGGAACGAGCGATAGTCAACCGATCGACGGGTTTTCGAGCTCGGTTGTCCTCCTCCTCCCTGTGGCGAGTGGCGTTTTGTGGCCCTTTTCGCAAGCGTCGTAATTTCTTGCCTTTCTCTGGGTGCGCACCGGAGGATTGTGTTGCAAAACCGATGAATCTATCGACCTGCTGACTGCCACTAGCGCAAGGTGATACACCGAACGGTATGCAAATCGATTTTCCTCCCGGGGATGATTCTCGCCAGTCCCGGCAGACAGCGGGCATGCATCCTGGACCGGTCGTCCGGTACGAAACGACCACTCCAGGAAGAGAAAAGAAAGAGAGAGAGAGCGACATGGGCAACCTCGAAACCTGATCGGTGAAATCGGTCCGTCGATGGACCGCTGATGGACGGGCTCGATGCTGAGTAGCTCCATTTGCCTTCCAACGCTTGCTGCTGGGTGCGAGCTGGCGGTGCCAATGAGCAGTGGCCGGTGGTGCAAGGCGTTTTATCGTTTGATCGTTATCTCGGTTTGACTCTTCTTCCGAAACACACAGACACAATCCCGAACGAACCTCAGCACAGCTAACCTCAACTCAGCTGGGGAATTGGGAATGGGCCGTGCGGCTTCCGTCGTCTCTTTAAGCCTCAAAAGTGGGCTAGACGCTTCCCTTTGCCTCCCTCCCGGGGCTCCGGAAGCCGGGAGGTTACTGCCACCAACACGACCAACCGCATCGTCACCACCACAACCAGCACAACGTCCGTCGGTGATTTATGGCAACAGTTTGCAAACGATTAAATTTGAATTTCGCATTGGCATTGGTTTGCCGGTTGTCTTGGTCAGATCTCGGAATCAACGAACTGGAACCTGGTTTCCGGCCATTCCAAACCGCCCCCTCCCGTACTGCCCTTTTTGCAGTCGGACGGACACGATTGAAACAATAGGATACAGATCTTACAAGTGGTGGTGGACCGCGTGAAGTCGCTCTCTGCGCTGTCGCGCTGTCGCTTGACGCTGTCAAAGGAGAACGTTACCAAATTGGCTACTTGTAACTTTGTGCGCTAAGTAGATGCTTGTGTGTGTCGAGTGGCAGTTGTCTCTGCTGCCACTCGAGCACATTGTACGTGACTGGATTGAACTATTGGAAGGGCACACACTTATACATACATACACTTGCAACATTGCCACTTACCGTTATCGGGAAGTCATCCTTCATATCACAGGTATCCAGATTGCGCTTAAATCTAATTACGGTGTGGGTAGTGTTCTCGTAGCCGAGCAGCAGCGTGTAGTCCTGCGAGGCATCGTAGATTGGTTCACCGTCACTGTCCGGGCGAATGTGGCGATCCTGGGGGAGAAAAAGGTTGGAAAAGAAACAAAAAAACCACACCATGAGCATGGGGATAAGTTCATTGGAATCGAAAGTCTATAGGTGACAATGATTGACAGTTGACATTCATTGAACTGCGTGTGTAAAGTTAAGTGGAAAAAAAACCCAAACGTTGCACTAATTTAAAGCAAAAACAGCATAAAGGAACTTAGCCAATAGTGTTGCATAAATATGTTAAAAGATTGTGTAGTCAGTTGTTCTAGCTCTGTTCAATTAACTCCAAAACTATAGTACTATTAAACATTATGCAATTTAATACTATATCGATTCTTATTTGCCTTTAATGAAGTTTCCTGCTTGAATTGCTTCTTATCAATTAACCAATGTGAGAGCATTTAATTTAAAAATACATTCTGCTGATACCACAGACGTTTTCTTATTAGAAAAACCCTCAGGTTGAAAGGCCAAAAGTTTAACTAGATTTTCATGCCAAGTTTTTGATAATTTCCAAATTCACATGGTGTTTTCATCTTTGTTTTTAAGCTGGTATGAATAAACATAGACTTATTGTTTCAAAGACTCGTTTAATTATAAGGTGTAATATCTGTCACAACGATTATTTGTACTTATGTTGAAAATCTAATATAACTTTATTAGATTTTAATTATTCATGTCAAGTGCCTTGTGACGTTAACAAATTTTATTTGTTTAATTTAAGTAAGTTTAATTTAATACCTTTGGGCGCAATGTATTCATCTACATTAGAACAAAAAACAGATATAATTATTTTTTGTGTTCAATTGTTCTGATGTTTCTTAGAGTAAAGATCATATGCCTATACCTATGCAAGTAGATCTGAAAATTCTAAAAATACTGTCTCCAAAATTACCTCAAACAGCTTAATTAAAAAAAAACTAGGGCATCCCAACGTTTCCCTATCTCGCTCTCTACAGAACTCGAAGCTCTAACTCCATCAATAGCACAGCAAACTACATTGTCAAAACGTCAAATAAACTCCCCAAATCTCGGTACCAACATCATTGCATCGGATAACCGTCACCAGCTCACCAGCAGCACCAAAACCTGCCGAGCACTTGGCATTTGAGCTAAGCAAATGCCTCGTCAGTCAATTATATGGTAATTCATGTCCACTGCCAACACAAAAAGCCGACTCGCGTGGCCAGCACACCGCGTTGGCACGGGTCCAACATTGTTTTGTTCGAGTTTCGAGTAGTTTTGCCTCAACTCATCAGCAGCACCCGGAAGCCCTGCTTGCATCATTCATTCGATAATCCGTCACATGCCGGAAATGGATGTTCCCTTGTCGCACTGCTGCTTCTCCAACGACACCATCAACCGTCCTTTCGTACAATTATCCTTGTGCGCGAGTGTTTTCGTTTCGGGTTGTCCCTTGTCGAATCCATCATCAGCAATGGTCGCACGACAATTAGCGCAAACCTCACGGAACAATAATTTCCGTTACAGAAAGTGCCAACACACACACACACACAGACACACGCTTGGGGGGAAAGATTCACCCATGGTCCTAATTACGGAAGCCGAGCCCAACGCCGCGCAACAGCCGGTCAGCGTTGGAACGCCACCGTTTGCTACTGTTGCAGATTTTTGACGCTTTGTTTTGCGGGCAATCGGGTCACCTCCGGAAATTGCTCGTCATAAACATCAGGCTTCCGCTGACAGCTGCCAGCGGACGACACGGTGCGCGGCTAGCCAACCGAGGGGGCCCGGGCCCGGTCCCTCATTACCGGCACTTCGGCCGTGGGTTCAGTCGGAGCGTAACTCAGTGGCGAGGTAATTGTTCACACAAATTGTCGAAAATGCCACCGTTGACGCGCTTGTTTCGGTACAAATATTGCGTACGTTCGCTTTCTTCGGCGGTGCGGGGGCGGTGAAAGCATTGCCGATTGGCAACTAATTTTCCGGCCTCCTTCCGGGCGCAGGGCACGGACTCTTTAAACGCACTCACAAGGCAAAACCACTTCCGTTGTGCCCGATTGGCAGTGGGCAGCGCGTTGTAAGCCTTCAAGCAGGCGAGTGTATCGGCCGAAAAAATAGGGGATCTTATTCACCCGTGACGACCAACGCTCTAAGGCATGAGTGCAGAATTTTTCCACCAATCGCAACAACCATCGTCGTCCTGTGCCGTACGCACCGTGGAAAGGTTTGTTCATAGTTTATTCACGCATGATTTATGGTGGAAATAATTGCTACAATTTGTCATCGCCATTTTATTTTATAGCACTCACGACACCAACACACACACATATACAGTCGCCATGAAACCCACGGACAGGAAACCAAATTCCCTGTGGTACCCAATCGGTGTGGCGTCCCATGGGACACCAATCATCCTGTGGGGGAAAAAGACTCTTCGCGCATTGGCTTCACCGGTGGAGCACAAACCATACCTGGCAGCGAATGATGGACAGTAATTTATGTGCAAGCCGTGGATACGATTTAATGGGTGTTGTGCTTGGACTGCGGGTTGCGGTACCGTTTGGCTGGGTGAAGACTCCCACCGAGGGGTGATTAGATGTGATGGGTGATAGCGTTTAAGATCGGTTTCGGGAAAGCTTTGAGCGTTCCTTAATCGACTGGCAATTATAGTGTGCCTTCACGTTCAATCGGGCAGTTGAACGAAAGGTGAATCGGACAGCATTATATGGGTTAATGTTTGGAAATTGAGCAATGGATTTTGATGTACAACCATTTTTGTGAATGAAAATTGTGTAAAGCAAAGTGGAAATTTCCACTATTGTTTTTAAACCCACAATGTCTATTCTTGAATGTTTTTTTTTCCCGTGGTTATATTCAATAACTGTCTCCGGTATTTACTTTGAAAGTGAACTTAAACACATTTCCTAAATAAAAATACACTATCATGTTTTGGGATTATACTTAGGTCTACCATATTAAAGTTTTAGGCAGTTTATGGCGGAACGTTACAGATTTTCAGAGACAAATTCATTTGAAGAGGCAAACTAGGCAATCTTATTTGATTTTAATCTCCCAATTAGAATATTAATGAAACAAACATGAGAAAGAAAAATAATGTCTGTGGCGTGAAGAACTGATGGTTTAAAAACAAACCTAGAACTTCTCTTAGCTTTGCAACTAATCCTATCTTTTCCAGAACATAATGGTGCCATTGAGGTAATGAGAACATGTACCTTTTATAAAACTGACTCTAAGAATATTTCTGTTGAGGGACTGATCACGATGCTGTTTATAAAAGACCTCCAGTCATAAAATACAATCCAAATCTTGCAAATTTTAAGACTTGTTTGGAGCCTTATCAATGCTGCATGTTGAATCTCAGTAATGAAATGAAACTCAATTTCATGCTGGTGTTAATACTCATCCAGAGCTATGAAATGATACATGCATTTAGACAATTTCTTTCCCAATCCAGGAGCTGTCAAAGAATGATGTGAGAGTTAAGCATGACCCTATTCAAGTCTTTGAACTGATCTTCAAAACAAAAAGGTTAAGCTTACAGTTTTCTTCACTATTTTTCGAAGCTACTGTGTCAAGAATCTTGATGTTAGACCATATCCCCTTCTTTTTCAAGAAGAACATCTTGACCACTTTGTTATAGGATCCTAGAGTCTTCCAGGGCTAGTCGTCAACATACCTAAAAACATGCAATGTTTGACGTTTTTCATCGAGCTTCTTAAAAAAAAGACTCTTGTCTTGTGCTAATGTCGTGAATTCAACAGTTCGTGCCTACCAAGACACTTCGTGTCTGAGCAATGCTGGATATCTCAAGGCTCCAGTATTCTGTGCTCTACTAAATGCTGCAGACAACTTTTATAACATCGGAATTGACAACTCGGGTACATTCTCAGAATGTATCCTGTCTTAACCATTTTCGTTAGTTCGTTTGTTTTTTCATGTAAACCCTGATCTTACGTAGTATTGAGATGGTTTCATTATGTTTTGCGAAATCAACATCTCTCAAAATGCATAATTTTTGGGGTTTCTATTGGAGTTAGTTTATTACCTAACCTAACATTCACACAAGGCAACGGAGGCGCCTGGTGTCTCATTGTAAATTACTTAGAAGAAAAAAAAACATAATGAAATGATAAGATTAAATAATCTCGAACACCATTTTTCTCTTGTTGAGCTGTTAAAAGATTTAAAAAATGAAGAAGTAGCAAAATAGTATCTAATCACTTGTTCTCGAGGTCGAGAATCCATTGAGAATAGATTGAAAACTAAATATTTACCTTCATATCAAACTAGATATCTCATTGAATCACCCTTCACTCTTTCCTGTGCGATAAATCCAAGCTGCAAGAGATTTGTCTCAAGCAATTCTAACCGACTCATTGAGGGCATATTTTAACGACCCTCAAAGCATAATTAACAAACACTGGAGCCCACCTTTGGAAGTAGCTTCCTGCAGCATCATGCTTGGCAAACTTATTACAGACACTTAATCGGTGTGCCAGTAACGGCAATCGCTGCCACACTTGTGCCACCGGCTTTGCACATCACAAACTTCAATTAGTAATGCAAATACAGCCAATAATTTCTCGCATTTCCCGTACGCAACTGCAAACAATTAGCAATAATCTACTGGAGTAGCGCCTGCCAGAATGTCGCCATCGCCATACTGCGGGGTACACTCATTGGAGGCTCAAGTGAAATGTACACCTCCATTTCCCTTGCCCAACCGGGGCATGATGTTTGATTTGCTCCAGTGCTCTACTTGTGCGCATGGGGGGACAGGTTGTATCATTCCTGTTTGACAACTCGTCGTACAAACACGCACACACATTCTCATTCGCTAGCTCTTACCGTTTACATAAATCATGACATTTATTTTCCCATCAATTTAGACTCACCCGGCGCTTGGGTTGCCGAGATTTTGACTCGTGTCTCGGATTCGGGCGATAATCCTACACCGCGGAAGTTCCTGCTACGAGGCACATCCTGTGCACGCTCCTAATGGACGAGCCGGTACCTTACCCTCTGGTTCTGGTCTGATAACTCGATAAAACCCTCTTAATGCCGCACTACCACTACAGCAAGTCACCAGTAACTAACCTCCGTCACGGTGACACGAGCAAATGCAAACGGTTTAGAAGAAGTTAAAATTTCATATCAAACAACATGTTTGCATTAATTTAACTTTCGTCGGATGGCTAAAAATCATCATCGCAACCTTGCGTCAGCTTCACGGCATCCACGGGATTCACGGCACGAGGAGAAAGGGCACAGACTGCTGGCTTGTTGGCGTCAGAGTGTGTTTCGTGCTGACTGTTAGAGGCGATATGGAGGTCTCCACCCGGCCCGGAAGGCAACCACGTGTGTGTGTGTGTAGTAAAACTTGTCCTCCTCTCGCCAGGCGCTGCCAGTGCAGTAACTCTACCGGCAGGCTACCCTGTGTACTGCGCGCTGTCTTTCTAAAGAGGATCTCGACTTTCCGACATAAAAGCTATTACGAGTCTACTTAGCAACTATATTACAGCGACATCATGTGATTCCGACCGAGTCGCTGCATTCACCCCCCGGAACAGTCCGGAGCACTACTCACTTAGCTGTACTGCTTGCTTGTTCTGTACTGCTTTCGGTAAATACATTTACTTAAACATACAGCGCACATCGTCTCTTTCTAACCTAACTCACACCGAGATGCTGAGAGAATTTTGCACACAATCCGCACCGAACCGGAACGATTCTGATAGCCATCGCTGCTGCTACCATACATGGACAGGAGAAGCGTCCATGTTTTTGTTGGTCGAGTGCCCGTTGGGACACTTCCTCAACACAATCACATACACACAAACATGTGTCGTAAAATTGTTCCAATAGCTCTATTTTCTATTAACGGGTGCTGCTAAGATTGCAAATCAGGGAACGAACTCTGCCTTCTATTATTTTTCCATACAACGCGGAGCTGATGTTGTAGTGCAGCTGTAGGAAAAGTATGGTGCGCATCGTCATCTGTCCTAAACTGCAACGTGTGAATAATCTTCAACAACGGGACTGCGAATATTGCGCGGCACAAGAAGAAAAACAAATCAGATTATTTTTGGACAGGGGTACGCAATTTATTTTAGAGAAGTGCGAAAACTTCAATCATTTTGGCATTATTTAGGCTTTTGTAAGCTTTTTGAAATTCCAGTTTAAGTTGCAATTCTCGCAGAATGACGTTGTTTGTCTCATAGCAAGTTTGATGGGTGATTAAGTGTAGCGATATAACTTGTATCTTCAATAAATGGTTACCAACATTTCTTGGGCTTTAAAGAACCTTCTACTGTTTGCGTCTTTAGAAATATAAAATTTACCTACTTTTTACTTATTCCTTTTTCTTTAATAATGGTAGTACTACTGGACATAATGTTGTTCATGCACTACTTACGACAAGCTCATCCTCACTATTTGCTATAAGTGCCGCCCCAAGGCATTTACGAGAAGGATGTCATCGAAATGTATCCTTGCAAATAACACAAGAAGCAAATACGCTTAGCAAACCCGTACTGGATTTTTCAAAATTTAGTCCTTTATATCCTTAAAAAATCCTACAGCAATTTTGTTAAATTATATGCATTCTTGTTGGCTTTACATAGAATGCTGGAGGGTTTAATTTCTCCATACATCTGTTGTTCCAAAATCTTGCTGAGTAAGCTGCTTTCAAAACAAGGAATCTTGCATGGAGATGCTATACGCTGCAATTATTCCTTCATTAATATTGTTTTTGCCCTTTTGTTGTAGTCAGAATTACTTAAAATGAATAAGAATCTCCTCTTCAAGTGCTACTGCTGTGGATCCATGCAACATGCAAATTTGCAAAATAACCTAGCAGGTCCTACTTTGCCGACCCCTGCGCGTGGAATTACACCACAAAAAAGGGAAAACAGCTAGCTTTGCTATGACTTTGCTTTCACTAGCAGTGAAACCTTTTGCTTTGCTTGGGGTCGTAAGAATTTTACACGAACATGCAGCCTACGATACGGTGTGTGAACATCGGACAAGCAAACAACATTTATCGTTCACTCACACGTCTATTCAAAGCACTGCTGCATGGTCGAACGTGGTAAGAAACTAACAAACAAAACAAAAACACACGCAAGCAACCAAGCCCAATGACACAAACATTACATGCCCCGAACTACGACGAACCACCGTGTTCCATGTAGGTGACGGTAATGCGATTTGCCACTGCTGACAACGGTCGAAATGCGAAAATGGCGCAGGTTAGGCTTCCAAAACGCTGCGACGCTGTGCATGTTGTGGCCAGGTGCGCATTCTGACACCTTCCAGAAAGTATGTATGTGTGTGTGTGCGTGTTTGGGTATGGGTCTGTGTGTGCCATCTTGGTGCCAGTGCGGTGCAGGTTCCTTGAGGTCTACAACGTTTGCACCAGACAAAAAAGGAACGGACCCCGGTCCTTGTATCACTGGATGCCCTTCTTCCGCGCTTGGTACCCGCGTAGCAACACAAATAACTGTTTAGTTTCATTAGGCTTCTGTTTCCTGTTCACAACTTCATTCGGCTTGCATACAGGCACGAAACAGGCGCCCCCATGAGGCAATGCCGTTTTTCCTGCCACGAAAGCCTCTGACGAAGCACGGGCCGTCGCCGCCTTCTTGAGTAGTGTGCTCACGCAAGCTTCCTTTTAGCGCTGCAGGCGCTAGACGCTTGAAGGTTGCACGTTGAGTGTATGTGTGTGTGCGCTTGTGTATATGTTTTACATTTTAATGCACCAGCAACTTCGAACATCCTTTCTTGGGGAGCTGTTTTCGAATCGTTTGGTGGGTTGAGGACCCTCCTTCAGCTTTTGCAGCTCTAACGCTAATGTACAGCGGGCGATGAGGATTGGCCCAGGGCGGATGGGGATAATTAAAGGTTGCCAGCGGGCAGGTTTGCTCGGTGACGGGCGCCTTGTTGTCGTTTAACGTCCGACTTTAATTGATATTTGCCTTTTTGTCGGGTAGTGTTGACAGCTCACAATGAAACGTTTTCACAAAGTTTTGCAAGAATTCTGAGAAAATTTTGGGCCAACTATAGAACGAAAACGTGTACGAAATTCCTTTCCATACAATTCATTACATACACCTACGTTGTATCAGATTTCTTGTACCGTTTGCACCCAGAGAAAACGGGGAAGCAAAATCCCACACGCAATAGAAATGATGAAGTGCCCATTCATTCATCCTTATCGGTTCGTACGGCTTGATATGGAATCCGAACGAGGCATCCATGTCAGCAGAATGAAGGCAACAAAAAAAACAGAAAAGAGCTCCCACAAACATACCTCTTCATCGGGACATTTCTATGGCATTGCTGCTTGTGTGTGTTTCCCCCCGTTCTTCCCGGTGATATCGCAACGTGTGCTATAAGGTCCTTTACGACCGGAAAGATAGACCAGGAATACTGACGTTCCGGTGCTGCCTTTAAAATATGCCCCGCAATAAAACCGGGTAACGGTCGCTCCATAAACGTAATCACAAGCGGCACACGCAATGGCACAGTAATATGGTAACAATTTTTCATTTATTCCCATTGATTGTTATTGCTTACCTCTCGCTTCATGTGGACGCTATTTTCGGAGGCAGCTGGAGATTGGGTCTTTGGAACGATGTTTTCCGAGATGAAGAAAATGGGCCAGGAAGAATATTCGCATGACCTACGTGATCAGCTTGCTGGAGAAGATTTTGATCGATGGATTGCTCCATTTTATAGCGCCCTAGCAGGGCTGGAAATTTTCCTGAAACCTTCCGAATCACTCTGAACGCTCCAGAAGTGGGTTCGCTAGTAGATTGAAGAAAATCGTTTTTTATGGACAACTGAATGCTTTCCAATAAAGGATGAATTATGGATGCAACGTTTATGGGCAGGTGTGGTTGAAGTGTTCCTTCAAATTTTGGAACCCATTCTCTCATTCTTAAGCTCCCTCCAATGCCTTGCCACTTGGCAAACAAAATTATGTTTGTGAAGCGCAATTGCGCCCGCTACAGGAGTACACTAATTAAAACCAACGACGGCTGTGTAATTCAATTGTGCGCCACAATTAAAAGCTCATCCATTTTGCTAGATTAAACACAGGCCGGGCCGGTTGGCTTCCAATAAAAAAAAAGAAAGCAGAAGGTTTTTCATGCAGCAGCACGACCCCTGCACAGCGCGAGATCGCAGAAATGAAAGGTAAACGTAATAGGCAAAAACGACCCCATTTTGCTTCGTGTATACATTTCCTGATCCCCGCAACGAGAGGGCCATTGCACGTGCTTTAGGTTGGTTCACCTGTGTGTGTGTGTGTGTGTTTGTGTAGAGGGTTAAAAATTAACTAATTATCATGTTTAAAGTTATTCGCGCGAAGCACCCTTACACCCAAGCTATAGCCGTCTGCTTTCCGTCAACGGTGGTGCTTGCGAGAGAAGTTTTGTTTTTCTTTTTTTGTGCCGGAACAATCTTTACACCCAAAATTCACCCACTTTCTGGTAATCGCCCACTCCGGTCCACACGCGCTCGGACAAATTGTGCAAAGGGTAGCGAAATTTTCGCGCTGATTATCACGAGGACGGCTCTTCTCCGGCAGCCGGGGAGAGCAGCGTTAAGTCAGCAACCGTTAGTGAACCCAGCCACTTCCTTCATAATCGGTCAGGTGCGCGCATTTACTTTTCGTTCGTTATGTTTTGCTTTCCCAGTATTTTTTTTTTCCTTCCCGGGCATGTGACCAGCGTTAGCATTTTCAATAATGTAAATTTTGGAAAGCGTCAGCTAAATTCTGCCGCCACGGTTTGGGTTCTGGTGCGTTCTAGTGATTCTTTTTTTTTACTTCTTTTTTAGCCCAAGTCATGATGATGTGTCTTTTTGGAGCGAAAAAACGTTCTGAACTGATATTTATATTTTTTGTTCACTCCTTGTATTCTCTACACGAGACAAAAGCGCGACATAGCGCTTAGTTTTACATACCACAGAAAAAGAGTGATCAACAGATTATATAAATATTTATTTCAATAAATAACTCTTTCAAATGATTAATTTTTTTTGGTTACCATTTTCAACCAACAGCTAATAACAGCGTTTTCAAGTTGATCAGAGTTAAAAAAGAGGACAAAAAAAATTAAAACATTGATGGGAATAATCTATATTTCTTAGTACTAACTTGACGTGACGAAATCGTTTCACAATTGTTGTTCATCGATTGATGAATTCATTCATTTAAATCACCTGTAATTTCAGCTATCATTCATCAAATCCTCTGTGTAAATGTTCTATCCTTTAATAAGCACGTTGTCATTGGTCTTGGCTAGCACCACAAAACAAGCCGTTCACCACGAAGCACCTCTGAGGAAAGGCATCGAAAAGCCAACATTTGTTCAACATTCTACCTCAACATAAAGGCAATTTTAGACCGGCGAGAAGAAAATAAAAAGCATCGAGCAATAGGCAAACGAAACGAACAAAAAATGCCAACCTGGGCTTCCGTTTTCCGCAAACGTTTCAACTTTTTAATTGCAATTCAAGCATAGCTGCGAGAGGAACCATTTTTTGCGGAAGAAATACAGCACCAATACAGACGGAAAGGGAAACTCACCCGGAAGCTCAACTTTAACTGGAAAGTGACCGTGTCACGTACAAAAAAAAAATCAACGTCCCTATTTAAGCGTTAATTCCTCGTCCCGTCGATGAGACACTCGCTTTTTCTGTGTCATACCCTCTGCAGTAAAATTTTCTAATAATGCTGACGCTTCGAGCACACCTTTACCGACTGACCTTAGGCAATAAATTCCCCGCCGACCGGTGGAACAGTTCTTACGCAAAACTACGGGAATGAGAAGAAAAAACTGTCATCATCGTTGCGGAAAAGCTCTGTTTTCTTTCTTTTTTAAATAAAAATCGAAATAAAGACGGCAGGGTGCAAAAAAGCAACCTTGACCACAACGCTCAGAAGGGCGCTCAGGTGGAGAAGGAAGAAGAAAGAGCCCCCGAAAGCGAATAACCGCAGGGATTAGCATGCCATTGGGAGAGCATATTTTTATCAACCATTTCAGTTTACGGGGTACGGCAGAATGGGGAAAGCAAGTGGGCAAACTTTGCCCCATAAAAAATGAAACTTCACCCAGGGTGGCACACATTCGTGTGGGGAAAATTCCTTCTCTCTGTTTTTGGAGCGTTTTTTTTTTTTTTTTGAAGGACATCTCACCTCCACCGTGCTATCGTTCTAACCCTCCCCTAACTTCTTACCCTGTTGCTTGGAAGGCTTTTCCGTGGCAAAAAGTTTTTTCCCTTTAAATGATAAGAAAAGCTGGATTTCAGTTTTAGGAACCGTTCTTGGCTGGCCGATTTCACGCAATGGGCGCAATACAAAACACGACACAACAAACCCAGGCAGCGCGTCGCAGTTCGCCCTAAGTGGTGCCCCACCGGCATGTGGCGTTTTGCGGGCTGGCGATAACAAATTTCACGCAATTTCAACCACACGCTTTCCCGTGTGTAAAAGGTTTCTAAGTTAGGTTGTTTTCTTTCCCGCTTCTTTCAGTACGTAAGGTGGTGGGTGCGAGTTAGATAAGAGGAAGAAGCCACCCTCACCATCACCCGTCGGTGCGTCGATTCACCTATCTTTGCCGGGCGATGGAACGGGGGCTATTACTTTCCGTGAAACTTTTTCCACGAATTCCTCTTATCGGCGGTAAGGAATCTGGGCCCGCTCGGTCGCGCCAAAACATGCCAATCTGTCTCCCGGGCTGCTGGTCGACGCACACAGACACACACGCACACACGACGGATACTTGAGCCGGTAATTGTTGCTTTGTTCTGGGGTGTACAGAACGGTGGCCACTACATGGGACGGGTTAGGCAGAGGGGGCTGGAAGGTAGTACTCTTTACTGCCACGTTTTGCCACACCTCGAGGGCGTACTTGATGGTGCTATTTTAACTTTGCCATCGATACGCTATTTTGTGCTTAGAGCTTAGGGAGGGAAATGAACAAACGGTGTTACGGAAGGACACATTTACTTCGGTTAGCCGATTTACAGTGTGGTACGACACAACGGTGGAGTGGTTTTCTTTATTGAAGATGTATTTTCTAGTAGTTATCTGTTGATGGTGGGTTTTTGTTTTTTTTTTTAACAAATAACAACCTATTCAAAGTCAACGACCGGAACTTTGAAAAACAAGGATTATATAAACTTGCTATCATCTTAAATTGATGTATGGTAAGCACCACGACTGAAGAAATAGGCCCTCTTGAATAAAAGTGTATTCAATACTGATTTTATTGTTTCTGATAACCTTTCTGTAGTAAAACAAACTAGACAAATGATCGTCGAAACAGAATGTTTTGGCAGTTATTTAAGAATATTATCACCAGACACCAAAACATATGTTAAATTCTATCGTTAGTGTCCTGAGAAACATTTCAATAAGAGCAATACCCTGTGTTTTGGGCGAATTGCCATTTTTGACCATTGTCACAATTTTTGACTTTAACGCATCAGTTTTTACTGTGAGTCAATCGATATATTTATAAAATTTAACGTCATTTCTCAATTCATTTCGAAATTATTGAAATTAAGTTAAGTAGTGAATAATTTTGTTGCAAAAGTTTCAAATAAAACCATATTTATGTCAATTTAGGAAGTTTTAATGGACTGAATATATTTGATCGCATATATTTTCTTTTTTTTTCCAAAAACATAATCGAATTACACGGTTTTGTATTGTTTGTAGCATTTAAAATTACAACTGTCAAAAGTCTGCTCAAATAGCTCCTAAAATTATCATGATTTTTACAAGGGTAAAAATTTGATGACTTACGCACCAAAAAAGGGGAGTTAGAGTCGCTAATAAAGTTAGTCCCTAAGAGGTAAAATTTGATGCCCTCTGTCAAAAGCTGATGCCTTAGACCCAAAATTTGATGGCAACGACTGTAAACATGAAATAGATAACTTTGACAGTCGTCAGAAAATTTAAAAAAAGTATAATAAATGCTTACTCAAACCTAACTAGACTTCATCCAGAAAGCATTCAACGAATGATCACGTGCTTGAACATATTTGGACAGGATGTGGTGAAGTGAATGCAAAATATTGCTAAAAACCAAACGATTGAATGCATAGCCAATCTTTCCGGGTTTTTTTTTCGTAAATTTCCTTGTAAAATTGTGTTTTTCAACAACAACCGTAACAAAAACAAACAGTTCTAGTACACATTTTTACATATTTTTACCTCTTGTTAAATGTACAGTAGCTTTAATTGCCTGAACTATCGCTCATCTCTTAAGGTAGTTAGGTTATTTTATGTATAATAAAACAAAATAATAGATTTGTTTTACTACACACACTCATAAAATTGCGATTCCTCCTTGCCACACTGTATCCACAAAAAATATCTATAAAGGAAAAAAATCAGCAGGAGGTTATGGAGTCTTAACATTATTAATGACCAGCTCGGATCGTACCGTTCGCGCTCAGTAAATGGCAAATATCGTAAGCCTTCAATCGTTTATTCTACCCCTCTACCTCGTAGTCGGAAATGTAGCTGCTCGTGCAAGTTGAACCATCATCAGCACATTTTCCCTCTCTCGCACACACACACACACACACACACTCGTAAACGATCATCATCTCGCTCCCCAGGAACGGAACAGTAAAAGAAAAACACGCAGGTAAAATCGGTGGTCATTTGTTTCACTACCCACCCCAGCAACAGTGTAACGCCATTGGCGTATGCGTAGAGTTTTGTTTATTCCGTAGAATTTCGACATGACGCACCTACCTTTTATAGCCCTCATCGCACTATTCCAATCTCTCTCTCTCTCTCTTTCTCTCTCGCTCACCCCGTTTGGCTGAGTTTTCCATCGCGAATGGCATGCAAACTGCAGTAAACAACTGGCTGCGAAAGAAAAGCAAATTTTGCTCGCCCATTCCGGCGTGATTTATGGCCACCTTTGGCCGGTTTGACCAACAACCCACCATCACCGCCAGTGAGGAGGGGGAAATAAACTAGCTTCCTTAACGATACCGATGATCGAACGCAGCCCGCAGCACAATGATAATGTTGTTTTGATACGCCCGGCACTTGACAAATCGCGTCACAAAGCAACAAAGCGCACGGTGCTGCTCGGACGCCGGTCTTCCGGATGTGGGCAATGGAAATTCGAGTAGGTGCAATTAATTTCCCCGAAACTCCCTGCTCACCAGCCGCACGGTTCACCGCTTCACTGGGGTAGCTAATTAATACACCAAGGCCGGGCAGGTGACTAATCCAGCGCAGGGTACCGGGTACGCTCGGATTGTTTACATTGACGGGTAGAGGAACCGATCGAGAAACGATTTGGATTTCGGCAGAAAAACCGTTCTTTTCTCTACATTCCTGGGCTGTGAGTAGGCCGGTTGGCTGACTAGCTGATTCACACTAAATGGTCAAATTGTTTTACATCTCTGCTAAATCCCCAAAGTACAGGCTCGAGTTTCGGTGAAATTGGGAAACTCGTTCATCACCGCAGCGGCATATACCGGTGTACGTGAAACTTCCCGGCCCGGCAACAAAACTTTACCCTTTGCCAATCACGAGGCCAGCCAGCTTCCTGTACATCTCATCGACGGTGCTCGACTGTACCGGCTTTGGTCTGACAGTTTTCCAGGAAAAGGGCTAAAAATTTCCATCTTTCCCGAAAACCCTTGCCCGATGAACGTACGTTCGGAGCGGGCGTGACGTTTTGATGCCGCCGGGCACGGCTCGAGCACGGTTCGAGACTTTGACGTCAGGGAGGAATTAATTTGTTTATTTGTGTAATATTTATGATACAATCATAACAACAATCATTTGCACGTATGCTGTATGCATACCGGTTGCTCTCCCGCGTGTTTGTGTTCCGCTGCAAAAACTACCCCGTGGGTTGAATTCGTGTGAGAATGTGGAGAAAACTTCCTTCGGAGAGTGGGATACATCCCATCCGCTTGCTTTTGGTTCCAGACTGCGACGGGGAAGGCCAGATGATGATGAAGATACCCCAGACGTTGGATTACCGGAATTGGGTGATGTGTGCAGAGCAGACATCCCGCCGAGCTCACGGGGCAAGGTTAGGTTGGGCGAACTTTCCCGTGCTCTCTTCCTGCCGTAAAAAACGCTAAACCCCCGGAACTGCAGACGAAGAAGAAAAACGGATGTACCCGAATCTCCGTATGCGCCTCACCGATTCTGACAGGATTCCAACCAACTTCAAATTTCGGCTCCATAGGTACTCCCCTCGCCAGCTTTGCAGCGTGTAACAGGGCAAGCTAGCTCAAATCATAATCAGATTACCTCGCGATACATATGTGTGCTGCGAACCGGACGACTGCACAGACTCACACACACACACACACGGACGGGCCCTCTCCGTTAAATGATCCGATCAACGGATTACTTCGGGTTCGTGTGAGGGGTCTGTAAAATGTTCTTCCAAGCTGAAAAACCCCGTCACATTGGTTGGAAAATTTCACTTGCAGCGGTAGGGTTTGTAGCCCGGGCGTTTTGTTTTACAAAGCCTGGGATGGGTAGGAGGTGACCTTTGCATCTTCTGCTCACGCGTGCTCTCGGTCATGATAAATTCAAACCGGTCTGTGTTTTGGAGGTGATTGTTAAAATATCTTCTAGGCAAATGAGGGTTGAAAAGTTGTAGGAAACCAACCCAAAATCATATTTTACAATGGTTGGAAAACACGACGGGAGTAGAATTATTATACGTATGCTAATGAAGATCAATGGTGAGCGAAATATACTTAAGGTTGGTTGAAAAAAGTATATACGTGTATTTTTGTAAAACAAACTTAACATCCTTGATGGATTCAAATCAAACCCGAGAGTGTTTCTTGAAGTTGTGAAGAAGATGAAACATTTAAGTTGCCTGCTAGTGATGTGCTATTTGGAGCGCACCCAAGCCTCCTATCTGACTTCGTCTATTGTTAGTCCGACCTCCACTTCAGGAAAATGAGAACCACTAGTTCCGTCCATAGTTGAAGTCCTCTGGAGTCGCCCAGAATCGATTGGAATCATCTGGAGACGTTCGGAGTCGTTCAGAGTCGGCCGAAATCGACCGGAGTCGGAGTCATTTGGCGTCGTCCAGAGTCAATCGGAGTCGACCGGAATCAGAGTCGCTCGGAGTCAACAGGAGCCCTCCGGTGCAATGTGTTTGGGATCAGGAATTTCATTTCGTTGTGTTTTTGCCTTTCACTTTCCGGGTGCATATACATGTTCGTATACATGCCTTTGTCTTTGTACAGGCAAATGCTAATGTAGCATATCCGCTAATTAGAACTTATTGTAAACCACACTATCAGCTATAGACACATTGTAACACACTTCGGAAAGCCAAATCACACTATTGCAACACATTCATTATATTACATCAGCAAATCAATCCACACCATAGCAACATACCCAGACCATACCGTCCATAGAAAAAACCATTGAGACACATTTATCGAAAACA
>KB666621.1:800286-856028 GCA_000349065.1 Anopheles quadriannulatus | reverse complement strand
TTCTAAACTCCAACGTTTCCAGTAAGGGAAACCTCCTAAAGGTTTCTATGATCGCCTGGACGATCAAGTGTCGAAAAGTCCGCTTCGAGCAAAGTATTATTCTACTTCGATACATGTCAGCGAAACACTGACCTACCGCGATGGTACGCGTTGATCAGTTGTACCGTATGTAAGCTCATCACATTACATGGCGACCGTAACTAACTTCCGAACTTACTACACTAACTCCGGCCGACTCCGGACAACTTCAACTTCAACCGATTGCGGAAGACTCCGGACGATTACGGATGAGTTCGACTCCCAATGACGCTAGTAGATTCCGGACAATTCCGATCGACTCCGGACGACTCGAGACGATTCCTGACGCATTCGAACGATTCCAGATAATGCTGGTCGTACCTACTCCGGATTTTTGCCAAATTTTGCCAACACTTTTGCCTGCATTATGCTTATGCTTATGCTTGAACAGACAAAATAAAGCACCTCATTCCCCACAAGGATGGCTGTCACTTATTGGTTACTTCAAAGCAAGACAGCTAATTCTGCATAGAGGGATGGAACGAGCAATGCGTCATTAAACACTTTGGAGTTCACAAAGTGTTTGAGACGTACGAAATATGAGAGCTTTAGTAGTGTTACATTTTCATGCGATCCTTTACTTCCTACCCATTCTCTGAAACAAAGCCGGTTTCCCTCTCTCTCTTTATCTGCTATCTGTTTTGTCGAGAGTTGATGAGAAATAGTACAGAAAAGAAGGGAGAGCAACTCATCGACCGAGGATCGTAAAGTGCGGATCGTCTGATATCAAATTAATGGGAGATATATGGTCTCATAGACAGCTGTCAACATCGTTGATGATAGTTGTAAAATCATCAAAAGAGACTCATTGAAAGCAATCGTCGGTGATTTAAGGTGGTTAAGCCAAGGATCGATCTGCCGAGTGATGTTGTTTCGCTTAGTGTCTTAAAAATTTGAATTTCTGCTCACAAACAAAACTGGAACAAACTGTTCAAATGAGTGAAAGTTTCAGAACTCAGAAGCTGTTTTCATACCCATATCGCATGAGGCCAGTTCAGTTAACGCTGAACTTCATTGAAGCCTTTAAAATTCTCAATATAATGTTAATGTAGCGTATGTCAAGGTTACACCACCGGCAACAACGAATCATGGGCGGAAACCGTGGCAGATGACTTCTAAGGGTGGGTGATGAGGATCAACTGCAACAATGAGCTCAATAAAGGCGGTGACAGAGTAATGCCCACAGAACAGTACCACCATCAGAAATGGCCCACAATATATGATTGGTTTCCTCGATTCTTTACGACGCCACTTGTTTACGATGGCCCCACAGACGTTGGCAATTGATTGAACCCAAAAATCAATTCTGTTCCGCCACGAAGGTCACAGGGTCATAGTGCCTATCGACCAGAGCACCAGAAGATCATTGGATGATAAAAGTCGCCGAAAGGCAGCAGAGCATTCTTTTTCTTCTGATCTGTCCGACGATAGGACTTACATCATCCAAACAGCCTAGCCGAATGCTTTTACTGCTCTAAATATGTGTTGTAAGATCGAGTGGAATATTTCATCATATAATTTTTGTTTACGTTTAGATTCGCATAGAAATCTGCTGACTTATCATCAGAGACTAGTTTAGCATGAGCCTATTTATGTCATTTTGCGACTATTTCAGGTTCTAAATGCCAGATTCCATGTAAAAATATGACGTAAAACATACAACTTCACAAAAATTAGATTTTTTTGTCAATAAAATACAAACATTCAGATTTTTTTTTCATTTTTTTACATTTAAAGACCGCGTATACAAGCAACAATGAACCAAGAAGAACATAACCACGATTATGTGCAGTAAACGACGGAAAAATCAATCTCACTTTGACTTCAACGGCACAACCAAAAACAGTGACGACTGACGGTAAGGAGTCGCCCTCACCAGCCCGAGGCACTACCAAAGGTACGCAGCTTTATTGTTCGCCGTTTGCGCTGGTGTGTTTCGTCCTTTTCCTCACTGCCGAAAAAAATGAAGTTCAAAATAACAACTGCCGCGCGAGCAGAAATCGAGGCAGAAATTAATTGGAGGTCACGCCGGAAGGGTACGACGGTGCGGCGTGGTTGGCCTGGCTGCATCGCAGGAAGTTGGCGTACGCTTCATGCTCTGTGTGTGTGTATGTGCGACGTTCTGCTTCACAGTGACGCAATCTTTCAATGAAGGCAGCCGCAATACACAGGCCACGCTTGCAGGGAGGCTTTTTTTTGGTGTGTATCGCCGCTGCCTTCGCTTGGTGTTTGTTATTGCGCTCACCACAGTGTGAGTTCATGCTCAATTTCAATTGTAAATGCAAAACTTTTCCGCTCGAGGTTATGATGTGTAAAATCTACCCAGGCACGAGTTTTGCCATCGCCGGAAGCGCACGGTGATGTTTGCACTCGATTGGAGTTGGAGGATGGTTTATTGGGAACGAGGGAGTGTTTTTTTTTTTGTTGTTGTGCCCCTCGTAGTTTGCTTGTTCACGGTTTGGTTTAGGACGGCCTCATTTTTCAACCCAAGTTCCAAATGAATGACTTTGCACACCTCGTGTGACTTGTGATCGATGTAACGTTTTTGCGTTAAGCGGCAAGCGCGTTTGCTACTTTCCATTGCACCCAAACTCTATTATTCATCTTCGCACACTCACCTGCAGATAGACGTGTCCCTGGTCGATCCAACCGACGGCTAGGTCCGCCCCAATCAGTGTGCCGTCGCGCGAAAACCCAACGCCGACGTACCCGAGGGTGCGGGCCTGAATCTCGAACGTCACCTCCGCACTGCCGACACTCCACAGCAGCCGATAGTTTGGATCAAAGTCCACCAGATGCTCCCACTGGAGCGACGGGCTCCCACCGGAACTCGCACCGAAACCACACACCGTCACCAGCAGCAGCCCCACTATCGCCCACATTCTGCCACCGATCACCATTTTGTTGAGATGCTGCACACCTGGTGATGCACCTGTGTTCACTATACACTCACACTCTTACACCCAAACACACTCCCAACTAAACTCACTCACACACACACACACGCACACTGTCAGCAGCGTTCTGCGAATGGAAATGGCAAACTTCCACTTGGCAATTCTAGTTGAGTTTGAGTGCCACGCACCGGGGAAGATCCTTCGCACTGCTGCTGCTACTGATGCTACCTGAAGTCAACCGCAAGACATCACCATCTGAAACGGAATGCAAGAAGAGTGATCAGTTTTTATACACACAACAACTGCAGCCACCTCCCGGGCTGGGCGGCAACACCACACTGCCCAGCTGCATCGCTCGCGGCTAGCTTCATTTTATCTACATCATTAATTATGATACACGCAGAGTGTTAGGAGGGAACGGGTATGTTCGTCGTCTGTTCCATTCCCGCGGCTCTATTGCAACTATGTTCTATGATGCGTTTGTTTTGTCGGGTCGGGGCGTTTGCGGGAGACGGCCACAGTGAGCGGCGGTTAGGAACGGGCCACTGGATGCACTGTGGAGCGTTTGCAGTGCCGTTGGAAAGTGTCACTTGTTATAAATTAGTCTTAATTTAATGTGGCTACATACAGACACACGCAACACACACACACACACTCATTCACAAACAACTGGTAGTTGTGCGTGTGTCTGATGGTACGATATTTAGTGCAATGCAAGTAGCAATCGTAACCGCGACTGCACACAGCCATACTGTGTACCACGGGGTAAAGGAATGCACCGATCGGGCGCGGTGCTGCACTTTCTATGTTCTTGGCGAACCCTGTGCGACCTTGTTGTCTCGCTGCGAGCATACTTTCTTCTCCGCAGCTTAGAATCTGTTTCCCTGCTGTGCAGCACACCACTTTCTTTATTGCACGTCGGGAGCATCGGGACCGATAAGACGGACACGCTGACACATAAAATTAACTGTCGCCCCGTGATAAGAACAGTGAAGTGAAATTGTCCCCTTTCCCCCACTTGCGTTCCCGCCTGCACCCGGTGAGAAATTAAGAAATTAATTTATTTTCCACAATAAAACTCGTGCACACGGGCAGTGCGAGAACGGTGCCACGCGAAGCGATAGCGGCGCTGACAAATGAGGAGCAGGTCAAGTGGTTATTGTTTTTGCCTCGTTGCTGAGGTTTTAGATGTAGGTTTTTACTTCGCATCACTGGCTGGAAAAAGCTGGTGAAAAGTTTTGCTTGGAGTTGAAATTAATTCTAGGAAAATTGAGAGAAATGTAATTGGGCAAACAGTCCCAAATTTTCTTTGGTTTAATCATGAAATATATCGATTTAAACATACACGGTTTGGCAATCCGAGCACCTTGTTTTAAATGAATAACGTATATAAAATAAAGTTACGCTGAAGACGTTTGTTTCTTTATTGAGGACGAACGGCAACAGTTACGCATTACTATTGTTTTTATATTTACGGAACTGTTCCAGGGTTTTCGAGGATTATATAGACATGTTCAGCGAGTTGTAGATTCGTTCAGGCATATAATACACTCTTTCAGCGAGATATAGAATTGTTCGGATGTAGGCGTAGACATGATCATCATCATCATCATCATCATCATCATCACTTTCGTACCCCTTGGACTGCAGCTTGCATCATTCTCATCAGAAGGTAAACAAACGGTTTTCGTAAAACAGTTTCCAACAGCTATTGAGTATACAATGCATGAAATAAGATTTGCAGCCAAATTATTTAAAAAATGAATTGATCGCTCTATTAAAGCTATTAAGTTGTGCTTTTAGGTTATCCTATCACAATAAGTTGAGGAAATAGGTAAAATGTCTGAAGTGTATGTAAATGTTTTTAATTTTTATTCTAGTATTGCTCAAGGTCATCTGGAGGCAGTTTGGTGACGTCTTGTATGTCTGTTCTGGCATCTACAACATCTTGGTACTATTAGATATAAATCAGAGCCTAAAAAAGCCATGTTCCGAAAGACCGACGACCCTGAGTGTCTTGAGGTTCCAAAGGAAGCTAAAAATGAAGACCGAAGGACATGTAGTTACATTGCTACGTTAGCTAGACCGGAATGTCTATGAGACCGGCCAAATAATGAATTAGTACCTGGAAAACGTGAACAAACATATCACGAAGCAGAAATCGCGTCCACTGGCTTCGTAGCGGCAAGCAACGATGCCAAACCTCAATTAGATCATTTCAAGCGAATTTTTTGTTTGCCTTATGATCTGTACTGATCTTATGAGTCTTATAAAACTTTAGTTGTGTTGCCGTATATTTACATTTTTCGAACTATATGATCAGTCATATTTTAAGACATCTTGTTTGATTTCTCTCCCCATCTCTCCCACATAGTGAACAAATATGTTGTGATTGTATGCCTTGTTAGTTGTTTACAAGAGGTGGATTATTTGCACTGTATGGATACTTTTTGTGCGAGTCTTACATCCTATTCAGCGTTCAAATCTCAATGTAACCTACACATCACACGCACACACATACACACAAAGCATCACTTCATTCCGAAAGCTTTCCCGCGAGAACAAAGAAAACCCACCCGGTTCCGCTGGGATTTCTGAGAAATTCCTTTTCATCAGTTCCACGTCATAGGCAGATCCCCCCCCCCCCCACACACACACACACACGTACAGAGCGTGCGATCTGCTGTGAAATGTGTCTATGTATGTGGATGAAGAAAAAGGTTGGTGCGCACAATTTTTCGACAATTACGAGTCAAAAAGCGTTTCCGCTTTGCTTTTTTTTGTTGCACGCAAAACAAAGCACGTTGCGCGGGACCGTCTCACAGAGCCTCCTGGAGGCGTCTCATGGTTCACCGGTGATAAAGAAAAAGTCTTTCCACCCAACAGGCCGCCATTCAAATTCAAATAATGTCCGCCCGAGTGGTCCAGCGAACTGTATATATATGTGTGTGTCTGTCTTCCTGCCGCTCCCAGCGCTTTACATCGTTTCCTGTCGCAGTGCGGAGAAGGAGGATCTTGAAACTTGTCACACAAGTGGTGCTTGGCAGCTCTAAGCCAACAAAAAAAAAAAAAAAAAACAAGAAGACCTGAATACCATTCGGGGTTACACACTCGCGCGTTCTCCTCATCTTCAATGAAGTCGATGGGGGATGAATAACCGCAAAAGAAAAGAATACAAACACACAAACACACACACACACACACACACACACACACTAACGGGCACAGCAGTCAGCTTCACAAAAAAGCTTCACAATTTGCATGAAAAGCTGACAAAACCGTCATGAAGTACAGGTTAGGGGCTCAAGAGAGCCGTTGAAGAGGTTACCTGCTTACTTTGCGTCGATTGTATTTTTTTCTTCTTCATCTCCTGCCTCTCAGTTGAAACACTTGATGAAAGAAAAAGCGTCTTTATGTCAAAAACTGTTGGCGAAAAGCGGAAATGAGGCATTGGGTTGGGCCCACCTCCCACCCAACCGGACTTGTATGGGCTGCGCGGGAATGCTGGGTGGGTAGCAACATCTCGTTGTATCGCACAATAAATGATAACATGCCGCCACGGATAACAAGCATTCCGTTGTCGGAATTCATCTTCCCGTGTCCGTGTGACGTGATTGAGCTCTTCGGAGGCAGCGGTGACACCAATGCATTGAGAAACTGGTCTTACAGCTTCGTCCCTCGACGTACTACACAACACGTCCTTCCCATCAACACGTGTTACATGGCCACCACAACTGGTGGGAGCCACCATCTTAGCCCGTGCGTTAACATTTGTTGTGATTCCGGTAAAAAAATGCCTGCCAACATGTTAGAAGAACACTATGTGGAAGGACATCGAAAGTATGTTGCTTTCGGATTCAATGAGCAAAACCACCTCGGCATCAGCATCAACGCGGCTTTCCCGCTCTTTCAATCAGGCACACCAGAAGGCCATAGCTCCACTGCTAGCGGGCCCAACAATGTGCCTTCTAAGCGCCATTGTCTGCGTCCATTGTTATTCATAATGTCGTTTGATGAAAATCGTGCAAAACGCATTATTTCGGCACCGTGCAAGGCGGGAACGGGAGCGATCCACGCGTCGTTTGTCCGACCACGACGCAAGTACGGCAGCGTTTCTTCACCTCGCTCCAAAATTGCTGACACTTGTAGTCGACGTGGTCGTGGAGGTTTCTTCCAGTCAAGCAATAACAAGCCGAAGGACATTTACCGCGCCCAGCAACGAGCAGCCGTTATCATCATCAGCATCATAATGCGCCCCAAGCGTATAAGAGCATCGCTCTGTGCTCGCAGTGTCCTTGAGCGCACCGAGCTTCTTCGACGATGATTTGGCTTACAGTGCGCGCCCCCTTAGAACAGCGCGTCCATTTATCAAACACAAAAACACTAGAGATATTGGTGTTTCGGACGATTTTTCTTCGTCGCGGCGTTCTTATCGGTCAGTGATGAATATGTACGAAGCGAGCGTATGAAATGAACCGAAAGATCGGACCGAAAACAAAAAAAAACGCAGAGCCATTCTCGTTGCTTGCTTTTACAGTGAAAAATCCAAAATCCTGCCCGGTGCGTATCGTTTGTTTGCATATTTTAAGGATCCTTTTCAACACCGTCAACACCGGGGCCTTAGACTCCCTCAACGCGCCAGCCCTCCTCCCTGGCTTTCCCTGAAGCGTGGAGAAGTTTTTGGGTGGCTGAAATCTTAAAAGTACACTTGATCCAAACCAAAATCTCACTCCATCGCCCCCCCCGGCCACCTGCTAGTAGGTCTTCGCCATTGTAAATCAATTTCACTCACTCACTTTTAGACACATTTTTAGCAGCTCGTTGAAAATTCGTTAAGTTTTGTGCAGCGTCTATTGCCGCATTCCTCCCCTCGCGTATGGGAGGCAACGAACGATGTGCTTTGCTTCTTCATCCTGTGTATGTGTGTGTTTGCGTGTCTGCTGCTTTGCAGAATTCCAGCCCAAACCGAGACGCCTGTGCTGCTCCTTCTTGAAGTTCTCGTTTTTTATGCTTTTCAAAAAGCTACTTAGAAACAGCTAATATGCCCACAACAACGCGAAACGCTCTGTCAGTTGTTGCTTGTTGCGTGTTTCCAAGAGGAGGCACATTTTCAACACACACACACACTCACTCTCTCACCCACCCACACTCGACGCGACTTGGCACAAAAGTTTATTTACACATGAGATGCTCAAGCAAATGAAGCCTCCGATGTTGTGGGACTTTCGATTTTTGGCTGCGCGTGCGAAGCCGTCCCGACTGCTGCCAAGGCGAAACGCGGCCGACACGAAGCGGGGACGGGATTATGACTTTTGCGAATATGTTAATTAAGTGAAACATGATTGCTTACAGATTTGTGGGGCACGATTGTGCAGTGGTAGTAGTGCGACGACGCGCGGCTGCAGCAAAGAAAAAGGGTTGATACGGGGTGGAGCGTTGATTTACAATAGGCAAAACTTCGGGAACGCCGTGCCGTGGATTAAAGCGCTGAAGCTTTGCCGAAAGGAGGCGCTGTGTGATATTTAGCTGAGAACTTTAATTTAAAAGAGAACTTAACTTTCATCTATTCTCGATGGATTTGTTTAGTCTTGTTGTTAGACGAGAACACATATGAGTCGACGGTATTGATTGTATTTTGCTTCCATTGAGGAATTAAATTGGCTTCCAAATTTTGTAATGTTTCTGTATAGCTTGTTTTTGTATAGTTCTCAACTCTGGGAAAAATATTTTAGTATAAGTGATAATTTGTGAAAATGTAATGCTGAATTAAAAATAAAAAAGCAATAAATAACATTTTAGGTATCTGATGGAGCTACCTGGTACTTCACGGGCGACTACAGGTACATACGTTTACTGTAAAAGGTAACCCATCTATAGTATTTTTAGAGCAAAAGAGAGAGAGAGAGAGGGTACTTCAAAAAGCTTTTTATATCTATTTTTAGTAGCACTGTAAAACACTAAACCATATTTTCAATAACTATTTTGTTTTATTTAACTAAGTTTTTTTAACACTTTCAATTCCGCTAAGTTAAGTGATTTGTTGAACTATTATATTAAAATGAAAGTAATGATATAAGTCCCACAGTACAAAAGAAAAGAAGTGTAAATACTTCAAAGTACAAGCATTATTCCAATTTAAAAAAAAATCCTGGTCATGGCACCAACATATTATTTTTAATTAAATGTATGATTTTAAGCACAATTCTCTATTTGGTTTTTTCTTGTTAGCTGCCAAATTTTGCCATCAATGAGAATAATAATCTATGCAGCTTTCCCCCGTTTAGTCTACTTTTTATTTATTAGGTCAAATAAAAAATCACTCAACTGTAGCTGGCGGGAAGCGGGAGAGCAAAAACAAACCTACTCACGACCCTTTTTATACGTTTCCCAAGAGGGAAACCCCATACTGCCCCGAAATAAATTTCGAAACACGAATCTCCGTATCTCATCCCTTTTCCCAAACCAAACTCCACCGGGAAAGCGAAGGTACTGCGGGGAGGCAGTTTTCGGTTTCGTTCGCCGGCGAGGTCGAGCTTCTCAGGTGCATCATTAAAATGTTTAACCTTTCCAGCCTTGCCCGCTGCTTTCATGCAAGACAGAGAGAGAAAGAGAGAGAGAGAGAAAGAGAGAGGGAGAGAGAGAGAGAGAGAGAGAGAAAAAAAAAATTGTGCCAGTCAGCACGGGAACAATTTATTGATCTAAATGTTGAAAAATATTGGTACCCAATGTGGTTTCTTTAGGGGCGCGGGTGAACAAAAAAGCGGGCACTCGCGCGTTTGTTTCGAACCGTGCTCACCTAGAGAAATAGCTGCCGAAAAGTATAACCTTTGGCGCACACGTACATTAAAAAAAAAAAACCTCCCTCAATCGTGCTTTTTCTGTTATTTTCCCTTTTTTCTCCAAAACTTTCGATGCTCCAACAACGGTACAATACTGGTTTGTCGAGCAAGCGAAAAACTCATACATGAACCGTACGTTTACCGACCGAAGCAATGTGCATAGAGCATTGGTACTTCCTCCTCACCCGGTTCCACTCCACATTCGGGCCAGAGAATGTTTAAACCTCTTATTCCTGGTGGAACGTTTGTGGAGAGTTTAGAGTAAATACTTTGCCGGATGTGAAGCCCGACCACTTTCGTGTGTGTGTGTTTTTTTTTTGTTCGTTTTTCTCCACCCGTCCGAGCGTAGAAAAAGTGCTCGGTAGGATCGTTTCGAAATCAGTCGGAACTACAAACGAACTCGGTCGGGTTGCAACTTAACGGCCCCCGCTCCAGATCCATCCCAATGCACGTGCGATTGAAAAATTTGTTCTCCCTGTTTTCGCTCTTCATCCCGTTCCCTGTTCAAAGCGCACCCGTTTACGGTTCATCGTACTGTAAATTGCACACGTGGCCAGTAGTGTGCCGAGTGCCGGTAGTCAACGAAAATAGAAAAAAAAACACCCATCTCAGGCCCGATGGTCCCGTTGTACCCGGTAGCGGTTGCACTTGCTAGTTTCCGATTATACGCGCTTACAGAAGAATCTGAAATTGCATGAGGTAAAGGGTAAAACCCCCCTCCCTGAATCCCGATAAAAACACAACCTTCAATGTTGTTTCCGTTCCTAGCACTGTGAATTGTGATTCAGGTTTTTTCTTCCTTCACCTCAGCAAGTGAGGCAAGCTTTTGCGCCAAAATTTATCGTATCGGAATTTAAATGAGTTTCCAACTCCGCTTCTAAACCCCCTTCACCGGTACGAATTTGAATAGCCTGAGTGCCTTTCCAGTGCTCTCGATTTTCACTGATGAACGGGACGGAACCACCGAAGAAGGGGAAACGGCGCTAACGTGCTGCAACCGAGGTGCCCAGCCAGAAAAGCAAACCCATAAAACTAGCTTCCCACTTTGTTGGAAGGAAGCACGCTCAACGTACACCTAAGCGTACCCGACCCCTGCGGGGGGGAAAGGTCTCGGAAAAAAAACGGAACCGGAATTATAAACCCCTTTTTTCTTGCTGTCCGCCAGCGTTCGATGTCGATCGCTCAGGCCCAACACGGGAAACGGGAAGCCTCTCGTCGACAAGCGGTCGCAGTGGTTGCAGAGGGCGAATTGATGCGGACGGGGGCTACTCTGCCCACAACCTGCCCTCGTTTGCGCAACATCGTTCGACAATAAATCGATTTATAAAATATTACTAAACTTGAAAACGGGCGGGTGGAAGGACACAGGAAAGGACACAGGAAGCTAGTTAAGTTTATGGCTCCAGAAATCAATAGCCCGAATCGGAGTATGTAAGTGTACCGGTTTGTGTGTATGTGTGTGTGTTGAAGTTGGATAGGGGTGTTCCGGTGAACCCGTTACGTGACGGACCCGTTTTTTTGTACTGGCAAAAGGTATGGCATCGAAACAAATTTGGAATCGAAAAAATGGCCATTTTTGGTCCTTCGAGCCGGATACGCTCATTTCGCATGCAGAACCAAGGACGCGCTGGTTTCAAAACTGGAAGAGAGGGAGAGACAAAGAGGACAGCAGGGAGAGGGCCCTCTTTAAATAGAGATGGCCTATTTTATCGATAAATTGACTTCGAGCTGCTCGCTGCACGATGTTTTCTTTTCTGCAGGTACGCGCACCTTGGCCTGTTCCTCCGAATGCCGGCAAACTGCTGACCACGAGCGCCCTCTACACTGCGACAAACCGGTCGAAACGCTACTTGACCTACCTACGTACTCCGCAGCCAAAGCCCGATACGGAAGACACGGGCCCGTTTCTGGCACACAGGCAAACATCGCAGCAAAATGTCCGCAATGTCTGCAGTTGAATTAAATATCCGCTCCGCTCGCAGACCCGGCTCCGCTTATCTCTGTACACAGAGCGAACCTAATCCGCTGAAGCTGCTTCTCGATGCCTCTTCTTGGTACAGGCGATTTTCTTCCTGTTTGAGGCAGGCTTCAAGAAGCGAGAGCAAGCACAAAGCCAAAGAAATGGTCCAGCAGAAAACCAGAAAGCTAACAGTCAGATGGCAGTGTCCTATGGAAAAGCGGTTGGTGAGCTTGCCTAAAGGTGTACGTGATAACGTGTATTGGTAGTGGGTCGTTGTAGGTGGTAAAGTGAGAAAAATAGCTTTTAATTAATTTCTATTTGTTCAAATGAGTTTATCCCGTCGCCTTGGTCAAAGGCGTCAGAGGTTTTTTTTTTTTGTTCTCCTCTGTTGCCTCTTGGCGTTGCTTTTTTTGTGAGCGAATTTCTGCACAAACGTCCGAACGAGCCAAGGAACTGGCCCCGAAGGTTCAAGGCCTTTTCGCACGCTCTAATGGCTCCAGCACCGGCGAGGCCTGGCCAATGGAATGTGTGGCTCTTAATTTCGTACTAAAGCGGATAAATGAGACCATTTCCCAGCCGAAACTTTCACACACACACACACACACACACACACAGGTGTCTGCTTGTGTGTCTATGTGAGCAGCGCACCGGCTTTTTCCTACCCGAAAATGCCCCAAAAACTGTGGAAACTTTTGCCGTGCCGAAACACACCTCAGACGAATTTGCCGGATGCAATATCCGACACGAAATTAGGTCGAATTTAGTTGTTTTCGGAATGTCTTCCCTGCCACTGGGTCCTTTCCTACCCGCAGTCTTTTGTTTGAACAGCTTCATTGCATCGGATTGGTGGAAGAGACACACAGAACGCAAGAAACAGAGAGAGAGAGAGAGAAAGAGAGAGAGGTTCCAAGCCGCCCGGGACGTTGTTTATGGTGAGATTTGATAATCAGGTGGATTATCATGGATTGAGTTCGGCTTTGCCGGGTAATTCCACACCAGTAGTTAGCGAGTTTTTGGGGGGAAAGGCGGGCAACGACTACCTTTCCAACGGTACCTTCTCGGAAGGCGCCCATCCCCAAGGCAGACATCAAAACTCATGACGTAGTTGACTCTGTTGTGTTGTGTTAGGTTTTTAGTTGATTTTGGGAGCGGGTCAGGCCTATTATCAGCTATCTTAAAGGATTACGCAGGATATCTTCTCCAGCAAACGGGTGTCCCAGTTACAGTGTTGAATATCTCCCCCACCGTAACGAGCTCTCGTTCTGCCGACTGTTCAGCTATCAATAATATTGAGAATTCCTCAAGATGAGCTCTTCAACATTTCAATGCCATCTGTTTCGGGTTATTAGATGCCAACATTTCTCTCCTTGCTTTAAAGCCTTTCCAGCAAATTCTGGTTAAGGAGTTCCTAGAGCTGTTGCGTGAATCATTCGACATTTTTCTGACCACTTTACTGCATCCAACCTTCGCACACTCTTCTACCCTGGAGCCATCCGTTCGGAATTGATTTTTCCGTTCTGTCGGTCGTTTTTTTTCGGCAACAAAATATTTCCGTCCATTTTCGAGCAACCCAAAGATCCCCCTAGTCCAACCAGTGAACTCTACAAATAAGAAAGAAAAACAGCACTCGGGACATCGTACATTCTGGTCATTCCGGAGCGCTTTATTAGATTGAGAGCCATTTGTCTCGTGTTCGTGTACCCTTCCCCATGCAATGTGTGTGTGTGTTGGCCGTAGTCAGCAGCTTCCAAATGCCCTGAAGACATCGAAGGTATCGGTTTTCCCAGTATTGGGAAGATGTTTTTTATCGATTTCCTCCCTTCGTAGTTTTTTTTTTTTGGTTGTTCGCTACTACTAAAGCACCAAACAACAGAAACGCTTGCAACATCGTTTAGGTCCAACAATAATCCTAACAGCAATAATCGTTCGAATTATTGCTCTTCAAAATTACCCTCAGGTTAGTGATAAAATCAAATGTTATCCACTTGCTACAGTGCTCACCCGAAAGCGCTGGAGCCATGTTTTCGGGTGGTTTTACTGCTGTACGGGGTGTGGGTAGAAGTTCTTGAAGCTCACGTTAAACAACACGATTCCTTTTAAATCCATCCGGTGAGTATTGGCCCACCGTTTCGGGAAAATAAAAAATCAATTCCCCCACGCGAAAGGTATATCAAGTTTGTAAATAGTCAGAGCGAACCCCCACACAACCTTTACCGGGCAGCACTTCAGAAACTTCATTCTTTGATTAATTTTCCAACAATTTCAACGTGAAGAGTGAATGGAAAACTGCGGGAGGAAAAATGGGTCAATGAACCGATACTTCCAATCGAAGTAAATCCTCTCCCCGGAACCGGCATTGATTGACTGCGGACATTCCGGCCTGCTGATCGATCCAATCACCATCCAGCGTTGGTACTTCTTTGTCCCATTTCCTTCCAGCCTTCTGATGCTGGCGACCGCACAAATAGTGCAAAAATCCATTGGCAACGATTTAAAATACCGATACTTTATGTTCTGTGCCGTGCTGCCGTCCAACTCCGTTATTATTTGCTGTGGTCCTTTCAGCGATGCTTCCGGGTTTTATTTTTTTCCACCCGGAGACCCGGAAACAGGAAAAACAAATCATCCCGATATGTGAACCCCGGGGGCATTATACCCATCCGAGGTGCTGTTGCCCGCTGTCCAACGAACCGGAAACCGATGCTTTCTGTCTGCTCGCTCTTTATATCTCTGTCTCTTTGTGTGCATGTCTCGTGCCACTGGTCCAAATGTCAACAGAAATAAAATGTAATCCCAGGTGATTAACCTTTTCAGTCTACCGAGCGGTTGGTGGTTGTGGTGAGTTGTGTGCTGGGAAAAAATGCCCTTCGAAACGAAAACTCTGAAACCAACTCTTTAAATGGTTCATTTCGTATGTGTGGACTTTGTACAGGCAAGGTGAAGCAATGGTCCCCGCTGGGATCTTCTGGGAAATTTTACTCTCCAACTCAGGCAAACTCAAACCGGCGAGGAGAAAAGTTGTGACAGTTTCAACAGCAAACGAAAGTGGCTCGCCGGTTTTTTTAGAACCTGTCGAAACTAAATGCTTAGCTAACCGGAAGTAATTTGGAAAGTTCTATTCCACCCGGACACGGGCTACCATTAGCTTCGTTTAGTGATCCTCAAGGTGCTGTGGCGTTGACTTCAGAACCTTACATTGCTCAAGAATCAATAAATTGGAATTGGGAGATCCATCCTTTCCCGGGCGCGCTGTTATTAAAGTCATCGAACAAAAACGTCTCAAACATCCATTACACATGTGTAATCGGATCCCTAGTCTTGTATGAAATATCTGATTGCCTTTCCTGCCACGTACGCGCTGTATACACACACCTTTAAGGAATGTTTAATCATTTCACCGATAAGCTACGCATCACAAAAGAGAGCAGCTCCCGTTCGCTTGTTTGCTAAGCGCTCACAAGACGTCTAATTAGACATCTGTCCAGTGCAGTGGCCGGGCGGTTCGATTCCGCTTCGATCCGGCTTGTTTGTACGGGGAACGTGCCCTGCCTGTCGAATTCGCTTTCACCTCACCGGTTCACCCATTTCCACAACAGCGAGGGTAATTCTACACCACTGCCACATCGCGCGGATGGCCATCGATCCGGGCGATCCGATGCGGCGGGCCACGTGGCAAGGCTTGTAATTAAATAAAATTCCCTAATACTCCCGCCGTGCGCACTAAGCCGGCCGAAATTATGGATTGCCTTCGACGTCGAGACGCCCGGTAATCGATCTAAGAAAAGGGGGAGAGTCGTGTGCCTTGGAAAATAAAACACCCACCCACGTGGAAGTGTATCGCTGTACCCGAACAGCACATCTAACAAGCGTAATGCGAAGAATTCCGCTCATCCCAGTGCTAGAAACTCGGGGTAGAATATTCAAGTGCAGATTTAGCATAAATTATCAAACAAAACACATCGTGTATGTGTGTGTTTGTTTAGTGTAGCAAACACGGTCCCGGTGATGACGTGTTGATGGTGCAGAAGAAAACTAAGCACAAGCGAAGACAGGGAGATGATCTAACTGTGCGATATTTGCATTGTATACTTGCACACGGTCGTCGTCGTCAGGCAGCTCAATCCATCGCCGGGCGCGCGCTGCTGTACGGTCGATAATATTCTAATTTAAATCTCTTCCCAACATAAATTAAAACATTTTCAGCGCCTGCGTCTGCGTTGAACAGTCTCGAAGCGATGTCCCTTTGCAAAGCTTTCGCTCTGCTCAAGGCTACTTGGGAAGGAATATGCATTATGCACAGTGCACAGTCGTTGGTGCATTAGCCCGGGGATTAGCCAGGGGAGTTTGAAGACGCGAGATGTGTCTTCGACGGTGCTTTACTTGTGCATCGTTTGCCACAAACATTAAAACGGATGCATTTTAATAGAGATGATCTAATGGATTAGTGGCGGTTCGCAGACTCCTCGCAAGGATGTTGGCAACAGGGAAAAAGGGAAAAAGCATTTAAAATGCTTAGAAATCGTGGATAAAAACCTTATAACAATTTTAATAGACTCTCAACATGTTACAGATTACTGCCGCTCGATAAGAGTAACCTCAGCGTGCTACGTCAGACACGTCATCGGGAGCTGCTTTCCTTTATCTCTCTCCAGTCCTCCAGAAACAAACATATCCTGTGCTGTGTGCATGTGAATATAGCATGAAGCGAGTGGTAAAGTAGTCGCTCATTTCCATGCAATTTCTAGTAGCAAACCATCCTGCAAGGGCAATAGGTACCGCATCTTATCTTCAATCGCCAGTGAGTGAGCGTGCCCTTTCTTCGCTGAGGGAGTGAAACCTGGATGGGGACATCCCGGCGATACCATCAAAGCGAAAGTGCTTGACGACATCACAGAGAATCGGCCTGCATCATCCTGTCTCATCATTCGGCTGCACCGGGCAGCAGCAGGTAAACATTGCTTTAATGTTCTTATTTTCAATTTGCAAGTACCGCCATCACCGCCCATTGCCACTGCCGCATGAACACCCGCTGGTTGGCCCGGGATGTAGGATGTAGGTCATCGATGTTGCAAGCGGCACGGCGCACGGCACACTCTCAGCTCATCCCAACATGGTGGTTTTGTACGGTTCGGCACGTGAACATGCCCTCTCGACACTGCACCATCCCGTACATCGGTACATTGAGTGTGTTTCCCGGTGTGTTGGGTTCATCCAACGACACGAAACACGGCCACTTGTGTTCCTGTGCTTCCGTTCATATGAGAAAACGACCTGCGGGGGGACGGTAGTGAATGTTGTCGCTCCAATCCGATGCTCTCTGACCGGCACACTCGCCCCACACATTGGTGACATAAATATTATTGAAAATGTTCAACAAAAAAAAACACACACACTAGCAGAATCACAATAAAGGACAATCTGATGCGTGTTCTGTCAAAATAATTAATTTAAAATTCACTCCACAGGATTGCCGTTGTCCACGGTGGCATCCCGAGCACGCTGCTACGTGTGTTCGTGTGTGTGTGTGTGAGTGTGTGTTTGAACTATTATTTGCAGCTGCGACGAGGATGCGAAGGATATTGAGGTCGCCGTCGGAAAACGGATTGCAAATCGCCGCGACTGCCACACACCGCTGGACAAGCAGGAAAGTCGCTGTCGCTTGGGCGGAAAGGCGATTTAATTAATTTATTTATGATAATACGATGACTTGTTGTAGTAGTCGCCCTAAGGGAGCCCTGATTTCCCGTTTGCAAGCAAGCCAATATTCGAACGGGCTAATTATGTAGCTTCACGTCCAAGCAGCACGACGGCCTGCCTGCGTCTACAATAACACTCGCGCCAACCTCCAATAATCACTCCGTAATGATGTGCGTGTTGATTGATTTGCTAATGTTTCGATCGCTTTTCACAGTTCACAGAGTTCCATTCTTATGCCTTCCCTTCGCTTCATCATATTGTACGTTGCGATTAACATCAATTAAAGGATTTCAAGTCATGAGCTCGACCCTGTGTGTATGAGTGTGTGTGTTCGGGCAGTCACGTCAAGATGGCACAAGTCAACGGCCGACAACATCCGGACATTGTTGGGGTGTGTAGTTGAGGATGGGAGTAGAGTACATTATTGATCCAACGTACCAAGATTGTGGTCATCCCGACTCCTCTTCCCCCAGCGATTCCCTTTGTCCAACAGCACTGCAACCCAGTGACAGGGCTGAAACGGGCTCGAAAGATCGAATCACTCAATAAATCTCCTGACCTGAATTGCAGATGAAGTCACGTAATGGATTGAACCTTCGTCCCCAGTCCGGTCGCTTAAAGCTGCACCGCTGGGGGTCACCGGGTTACCGGGCTGGAGGAGATCCCCCCGGGCATATGTTTGCGCCCATACAGTGATTATCATTTTAATGCGCATTATGCGGCTGCACATGGAAATTAAAATCAAACATTCGCGCGCCGTATCTGAGCGAGGACGGCGGTTCATCGTTACAGCGGTCGGCAGCGATAAATCCGCGATGCAGCGACTGGGAGAGTGCACTGCAGGTGTGTAGACCATGCAGATTTTGCAGCACTTTAATCGTTGATTGTGATGTGTGTCAAAGGAATGCGTGTGCTTTTTTAATAGCGTAACATGTTGAGGTATGATGGTGTGAGATTGGTTGTTTGGTTTTATTAATATGTAGCACGAAATGTGCTTACAGAGTGGTAGGAAACAAGCAACCAAGTTCGAATCAGTTTTTTCGATTCATTAATTAGTAATACATTATTTTATTTGATTCGAATTTATGAAGAATTACTAAAAATTTGAACTGTACCTTTACCTTTAAGCGCCAAGCAAAGCCGTAAGTAGGTGAATTGGTTCATAAACCCATTTTTACCTCTTTTTATGTACATACACTTGCAAACTGCTCATTAATTATTTATAAAGTCATCCCTGTTACCAATGATACAGATTTAGATATTTATAGGTCAAATTCAACAACTGGGCTGTAATAAGGACCTGCAATATTAGTTCGTATGATTTGGTGTCCTTCCCAAGAGAGGATGCATTAAAGTAAGTTACAGTCTGCTCAGGATGATACGCGTACGTTTCTGAGACATCCACAATATTCAAATTTTGCATTTTGCAGCTAAAATACAATTTTTGATTGGCAATTTTTGATTAAATTTGGCCTTTTTATATACAGAATCGTTGGTAAAATGGTTTGTGCATAGAATTTGACTAATTCTGACATTAAGGCGCTTTTAAAATATGTATCAAAAAGCAATTTGTTTTTCATTACACAATTCTATGAGAAGATTGTACTAATTTGACTCAAGAACTGTCAAATTTAGTAAACCAAGTATCTCCAAATCTGCCTTGGTTGAGAACTGCGTAACTCGGAAAAGTCTGTATTTTAAATAATGCCACTCGAGTCTTTTGATAAAACTCATTTAGGCAGCTTTAGCATGTATGGTGCATATTTGCATAACATTTATGGATTGTTGAATGAGCATCGATTACAATTGAGTCTTCAAAGCCATTAAAATTATATGTCACTCATAACATAGCTTGTACAATTTGCATTAGTTTTGGATACTGGAAGGAGTCAACGTTAAAAAGCATATTTTTCCCTTGTTGTTCATTAAATCAGTCAATTCTGCGATTTCATACCATGGAAAATGAGACTTTGGTGGGCTCTTATTAAGCTCAATATGTCCATTTATTTAGAAATGATATTAGTGCACATGTTTTTATCTGGCATATTGGTTGTAATAGACATATTCCTCTTTGATATGAATACACTTTGCCCGATGTTATTTAGTTGAAACACACCTTGCCACACCAGCGAACGTTTCAATCTAAATGGATGTATTTTGTATCGGAGTTGTTATTAAAATCAATACATATACTTTTCTCCAACCCCCATAACTGATATGATATGTGTAAACGATAGCAAAACCTCCCACTGTTTGACATTAATAATATTACACATAAATTGTCATTACAAGGGAAAACTGATTCCCTCACCGTATCACACCCATTTGCAAGCTGTAACAGTATTTTAAACTAAACTTTAAGCTCTTTATTTCAGCTTTAAGCCGACCCGACTGGATGACACAAGAAAAGGCCCCATAAAGGCAACGAAGCCTACATCGTTATCCATTTCTTCGCCGGCATGTGTTTGCCTTCAAATTCAATTCGATTGATCGCTTACAAGACGCACACGCTTGTAAATCGCTCGCCAAACACAGATGACGAACCGAAGTTTTGCTGCTTTATCCCTTTTTTGTGTGTGTTTGCAACCCATCCCATCGGTATGATGGCCCGCGGAGAGGGGGGGGGGGTGAGCAGGAAAAACAACGTCTCGGCTACTGATTTTACATCGATTTCCCATCCACGACAAAAGCGCCACGGTACGGCGGCATTCAGCGAAACGATCCGGCTGCTGCTGCTGCTGGTTGTGCTTTTTCGTGCTGCTGAGCGGCGGGGGCATTGCAAACTCCTCCTCCACATCCCTTAGAAGCTTACGGGCATGAGAGCATGAAAAATAAAGCAACCCCGAATGTGCGCGTGTTCGGTCGTCCATTCGTCCGGAAGGATCCGAAAGACAAACAACGACAACGTTAGAAGTTTACCCATTGCAAACACATTCAAAAACGCCCGTAAAGATCCTTTAAAAGCAAAACCGAAGAAGGAGTCGGGTAAAAGAAGGGTGGGAAGGGGAGGGGGGTGCGTTTTGGAGTTCACGTAATGGATCACCAAAAATCAAACACGGTTGTTGCAGCAAATGTCAAACGTATGGCCGCGTACAGCACCAAGCGTATACGCACGATTCATTAGCGCGTTACCCACCAGAGGGCGCACTATTGCTAGCTCCAAAAACTTCAGGCACTGGGAACGTGTTCCAACAGGGTCGGTTCGAAAATTATTACCTCCTAAAACAAAGCCCCGGGTCCGCCCTATTCGTGTTCTCGGTTTTTGGGAAGCGACCGTGGGTTGACCTTTTCTTCACCCGAAAAATCAATTTCACTGTTACCCTTCCCCCCCCCCCTCCGTTCGCGTTCAAAAAGGCAATAAAACGTCACACACAGGGGGTTCGGAACATTCCGTAGCTCAGCCCTCAAATGAATAGTTCATTGTTTTCATGAATTTTAAATCGACGGAAATTTAGAACGACCGCAGCAACATACGACCGTCTAAAAACACCGGGCTGGACAAGCGCCACGCTCGCAGGACATCATCGCAGGTGACCAGGTTCCAGACCGCGGGTGGGGACTGCAAATAAAAAAGACAACTCTCGGGGAAACAAACCAAAACACCCGCAGCTCGCTCGGCCTCGCCGCACTGCCCCGGTGGAGCTTTTAGTGCCTTTCTTGGGGGATCTCTTGCGGGAAGTTTGTTGCCGAGCAAAAGCGACGGTGTCAGTACTTTCCGACCAAACCCGTTCTGCAACCGTGCAGCAGAAAGTGACGAGGAGGAGAAAAAGTTTAATCAAGGTTTTTGATGGACTGGTGAATAATTGAAACCAATACCAGGTCCAACCTGCCAATGGTTGATGGCGAGCGGGTTTTGTTCCGTCTGTTCCGCGCGCAGAAGGAAAACGATAGGGGAAAACAGAAACACCCACACAAAAAAACCTCGCCAAAACAACGGAACAGTACTGACCTCAATAATGATTCCCTCGTTACGGAACGACGTCACGGCACCGGCGAAACTCAAACACAGGACAAAGTTTTGTCGGCCGGAAAATTCCAACTTCCATCGACACGTCGCCGCTGCTACTCCGCTGAAGACATCGATCAGGGAAACCCTCCCTCGGGGGGATGGGAGGGACCATTCTGTAAAAGCGGCTTCACCCGCTCATCGATTATCGATTTTCCTAGTAGCAGCAACTCCGGCAGCAGTAAGTTTGCCAAAGGTTGTCTTGATTGTCACGGTTCGGTGTGGCCGGGTTACATAACGAACCGTAAAAAAAACTGGAGCCGCCTTCTGCAGCTTCCCAATACTTCCTCTCTTTACCGTAGCCAGACGCACACACACACCGACACAGGGGGTGCAAAGATAACGAAGATAACGAGGATCCGATCCGAGCTTTACACCCTGTAAAAGGACCTGAGAGAGAGAGAGAAAGAGAGAGAGCGAGAGACGCTCGGCTTTTTACCAACCTTCCGGTAGGCGTCATCAAGCTGTCGACCTGGATTTCCCTTCCAACTCGGCCAGCCACGGAATGTGGGGGCAGGCGAAGAGCAGGCTTCACGTGATGACAATATTGTGCCATTGCAAGCAAAAGGTCACACTTTGGTTCCAGGTGGGTGAGCAGATACCCCCCCTCCCCCACTCTCCACAACCCTCTCGCTTACCATGGTGGCCGCACTGTCCTTTCGCTTCTTCGTTGGCTGATGTTTAATGATGTCTGCATATTTTACGAAAAATGATCCAAGCGCCAAAAGCACCGGGGGTGGATTGTTATGAGGTTCATGGTGGAATAACCGCTTCTAGGTGGCAGTTCTGCTGATTTGTCACCGTATAATTCTTGCTCTTGCATGCCTTTTTTCTTTGGTTGGGACTAGAATTCAAAAGCTTTGTATAATTAAATATCTTGGTTGACATTGGAACTTTTTTTTGGTCTAGTACTTGCTTTTATAACAAGTCGTGGAAAATGAAATCATACATAGCTTTCCATTGTATATCAACTTTCCACCCTGTGCGTTCATTCTCAAAGGCCACGGGATCTTTGAATGCCCTAAACTTCTTCCAGTACGATGACACTGTGACATCTATGGACAGGCTCTAAGAAGTCCAAAAGAAGTGACATTATAAATTCCGAACTGGAATTGATTGTCCAGCAACTAGTCAGACATTGTTCCTTTAAAAAGCCGCTCAGCTAAATATCTATTCCAGGAACTACGACTTTGGAGCCACTCAACTTTCAAAACAAGTGTCTAGCACCTCAACTCAACTAGCAGGACAAATATGTTTTGTGGTAAAGTTTCCAACCTTTACCACGCTGACCTATTTAAAACGGACAGCTTTTCCCCTTCAATCACTGCAGACGAAAAGTGTCTACGGCCCAGGTTTAAAATCCACCGAAATAGGACACCAACAGAACACTCGAAGTTACGAAGGCAAACATGCCTCAAGTAACATCAGCCCGCACGCTCCCAGGAGGCGTAAATTTAAACGTTCCGTGCGCCATTCCCCATGGCAGCACATTTCAGCCCAAAACCAAAAACCCCCGCAATCCTGACAGTTCAGCTGTCAGCAATGATTTCCCTCCCCAAAAGCTGAAAAATAATAATTTCCGCCTTTTCGTCGCTTGGAGGCGCGCAAAATGCAAAAGAAAAAAAACGGGAACATGAGAATAATAGTGCACACACACACACACACACACACACACACACACACACACACACACACACACACACACACACACACACACACACACACACACACACACACACACACACACACACACACACACACACACACACACACACTGACAGCAAAAAAGGGGAAAAACTTACTTGCACCAGCGCTGCTGGAAAACCATCGTCGAACAAATGAGGCACACCGATTCATGGCCTGCTGGGTTTGGTTGCTGATTTCTGGTTTTCTTCTGGTGGAGCACACAAACACACACACAGAGAGACAGACACAGTTTGTCACAATCCCAATGCTCTGCTTCGGTGTCTCCTTTGGTCGCACCGGAAACGGTCCGTTTCATGGATGGTTCGAAATGAAATTTACATTTTTCATGACTCGCCTTCGACTCGCGCGTCCTGCTGTCAACGTCCAACGTTGCGGTAGCGAAGGCCGTGCGCCAAGGGTTTGACCATTTGTCTCGTCGCTTTTCACCGCTGCTTTTCCGGCTTTTGCGTCTGTACCGAGTTGACTTTTTTCCACTTTAACGTTCAGCCAGCTTTTCGTCTGTTTCTTTTGTTTACTTTACGTAAATCCTGCTTCAAAAAGGAGACACAACCGCATACACACTCAGACACACAGAGTCTCTTCCCACTAAGACGCAGCCCAAAACGAGCATGCAATTCGGCAACGGAACGCTCAATTTATTCCGGATTGTCCCGGTTTTGTTTCCGCGAGCAGCCCCGGGCCACGGAAGCGACCCTCCCTGGACGGTGGACAGACAACTGGCGAGAATCTGCGCGAACCACCCTTTCGATGTCACTGGGAGTGCTCAGCGTCCTAGAGCCTCGATTGTTGTGCCCGGAATTACCACACTGGCACGGACGCGACACACACAGCGAACAACCCACCCGGCCCAGTGTGAATAACCTTGAGTGAAATTTATCGATTTTCTTCCCGCGCACGCAGTCCCTGCTTGTGCGGTTCTTGTTTGTGTGTATGTTTATTTCTGATTCCTCTCACGTGTGTTACTGGGCTTTTGTCTCGCTCACACTAGCACGAATAGTTGCCGATTATCCTTTCGCGTAAGGTGGGATGTCACGGAAAACGGTGTCTAAATAATGACGAAATACTTCAGAATCTGCTAGGAAATTCTCGGTTCCTAATTCAAGAATTCGTGCCAGAAACTCATTTTCGCACGAAACACTGGCCAGCAGTCACAATTTTTCGTTCGTTCATCACTTTTCTAAAATCATCCTTATAATTTCACGTGCCACACATCATCCCTACTAAAACTATCCTCTCGCACCCCTTGGCTGTACCGTAGTTTACATACACTCACATACACAGCCAAACGCACACACACACGCACTCATGCAACCCAGATCGCGGCGCGAATTTTTCCCTTTTTCTTTTCCTCCGTTGTTACGCACTCGCGCACTTACACAGCGCGTCACGAGCGAACGTCACGACCGTACTAAATCCTCTCCGGCAGCCGTTCGAGTGCGGATGCTCTGCTTTTTTTCTTTCTCTGGCCGAACCCTACAAACACACACATATATATTCACATGGACGTGAACGTGGAGGGTTCCGGCTGTTTTTCCCGGTCGGTGGCTGTTGAGACCGAATTTTTGGCCATTCGGTCGGTTCGGTTGTCGGCCGGTTCGGAGATTTCGGACGTGTCGTCGGCTTCCCATTGCGCTCGGAACGTACTCTCTCTCGAGCGAGCATCCCCTTGGGAGAACGATTTGCACTCCAGAATCCCACCCCAGATTGGCCGTGCTGGGAGAGAGAGAGAGAGTGTTTGTCCGTGGGTTCATGCCGAGAAAAATGAGGACAGGAAAATGAACACACGGCGTGCTATAAATGGTCGACCGGCCGAGGGAAAATGCTTACCACGTCCTGAGCTTTATGGCAAAGGACTTATCCCCTCTCTTGGCTTTTCGTTGGCTGTGCAACAATGTGCTGCAGCGTGTTGTTGCGTTGTAATATGTGCTTGAATGTTGCAGCAGATGTAGGAGGATTGGGTTTGAGGGTTTGCTTTTGCCTATATACACAGCAATTCGTGTGATATATTCTCGTTATCAGACCATTTCTACCAATATAATATGTCTTCAGAATGCAAAGAATGCAAAGATTTGTAGGTATTGGTATTTACTTTGATAACAAGCTTTACTCCATACCTCAAGATTGCAAATTGCACTTTCAATTATAGTATCTCATGAGTCAGTAGACAAAATTTGATACCCCTATCAGTCAAACTATAACCATGATGGCTTAAAAGGTAAAGCTAGTCGTTTAGGAATGAGCGCGATCAAAGAGCTGTACCCCGTGGCGTCTAAAAGGGACACTGTATGAAAGCCTGTATGTATTGGACATTGTATAAGCCTGTTTCGGCATCTAGAATATCTCGGAACTATTAGATAACAATCAGACCATTCAAATAAAGCTCAGTTCCGAATGGTCGACGTCCCTGAGCACCAGCTAGCTCGTAATAATGTAGAAAATAAACTGAAGGACAGAGGGAAAAGTTGTTGCATCGATGCGTTAGCTTGCCCGGGAATTCGTTGCAACCAACTCAACAGTGAAATAGTACCGCGGAAGCATGAACAAACATATCAGGAAGCAGAAATCTCGTCCACTGGCTTCGCAGTGGCAAGCTATGATGCCAAAACTCAAAACGATCATTTCATGCGTATGACACCTAAGTACGCGAAACCAGCTCAATATCCATCAGCTGAGTTCTATCCGAATTGTATGGACCAAAATGATGCAAAAGCTCTACATCAAAAGTTTTGTCGTAAAAATGAGGAGGAATAATTTCAAATCGAGGTAGATCCACTATGGCGAAAATTCCGGATAACTCCAGACAACTCCAGATGGTAGCACGCAAAGTAGTACATTAAATTTAGCAAGTAAACTAAAATAATTCTATTTCAAAGGATGTTCTTGAAAAGGATGTTTATTATCTCGCTTAATGTTTTTTCTGCTCTACAGCCAACCGAAAAAAGTCCAGTTTTTAAATGCAAACGTTATTATGTTTAAAATTATGAGATCAGAGTTATTCGCAGCGTGGTGTATATAGTTGCGATAAGACATTAGTGTATACATGGGTTAAGAGATTAATGTTGGTGTATCATTAAAACAAGTCAAGTTCGTGTAATACGTGTTATTTTTCGAGCACATCGAGGATAGCGAGGCGAACATCGAGGATAGAGGCCAGTAAAGCTGACATCTTCGAGGAACTCTTTAAATTTTCGAATCATTCTGTTTCAGCAGCATAATCTATCCTTCTTAATGTACGGGTTTTAGTGTAATGGTGTTCAAGCTTTTAAAACATTAATTCATTAAAATATTGCAGAAAAACACTTTTAATGTGATATAGATACTTCTCCGAAACTCGTTGTTCTTCGGTATCTTATGTAGGTTAAATTATTTTAAATCTAATGCTTTATGCTGTCTTTATCACCCCATTCTCACCTATCTGCCAAAAACGATTGTTTTTCTTTTAAAAACCATCCCTCCTCCCTCAGTTTTTATCTCAGTTCCGGCGTTGAATTGATAAGCTCGTAAAACGTAAGCATTATCAACGGCATTAAAGAGGAGGAGGGGAGGGCAAATTATTACCAATTGGCGGCAGATAGCCAGAGCATCAGACTGGACGTCTAGACCACAGGAAGAGAAATAAATGACCACCTCGCAGCAGACCACGACTTCAGTGTCGCTAAGACAACACACCTGCATCGTGGTTTGTTGCAATGAAAGAAAGATTACCGTTCAAGGGAGGCCTTGCTGGGGTGGGCTTCCTCCTGTTACTACTGGTACAACTACCTGGTCGCAGTACCGGTCAGCTCATCCAGTTTCCTGCTAGCCCGGCCTCCGTCGAATCGGTTTGTACAGGTGTGAACGCCGGGATCTTCCCGCATCCCGATCCGACCCTTTGCCACGTTTACGTCTCGTGCACGTTCGAGCAGCCGATAGTGTACCAGTGTGCCGCTGGACTGGTGTTTGATCCGTCCTCGCTTCGTTGCATTCCAGGTGACCGGGAGCAGTGCGCGGAACGGAATGATCCCAACTGGTACGAGCAGTGTGCTGCCTATTCGTACGCATTCTTTGCTGATCCGAACGTGTGCTGGGAGTTTGTGTTCTGTTCGCTCGGCACGGTCAATCGCTACACGTGCCCGGCCGGTGAGATCTGGTCGCAGGAGGATGGAGCGTGTCTATCCGGTAATAGAGATACCTGTGAAGTGTATGACATCGGGAACGTCTGCCAAGGTCGTCCCGATGGTTTGGTGCCTCACCCGACGGACTGTACGCGGTTCTTGCAGTGTACGGGTGGCGTTACGACAATGCTGGAGTGTCTGCGTGGTGAAGTGTTCGACCAGACGGTTGGTCGCTGTATTGTAGGCAATACCGAGACGTGTGAATCGAGAGGAGACATGTGCCGTGGCGTTGCAAACGATCTTCGCCCGCATCCGAACGAGTGCCATCTGTTCGTGTTTTGCTCACTCGGCGAAGCGTCGGTACTGATCTGCCCACCGAACGAGATCTTCCGCCCGGACATTCGATTCTGTGTGCCGGGTAATCGTGATACGTGCGAGTTCAGCCCGGTCGAGACGGCTTGCGTTGGACGACCGCCCGGTGTTGTGCCACATCCAACGTCTTGCGAGCTGTTCCTTTCCTGCCTGAACGGCGTATCCACTGTAATGTCCTGTCCGGCGGGCACGATCTTCAATCCACAAACCGGTGTCTGCAGTGTGGGTGATCGTGACACGTGTCTCGTGACCGAGGGCCTGTGTACGTTGCAACCCGATGGCACTATTCTGGAGCATCCGCTGCGCTGTGGAATGTTCATCATCTGTCGGGGAGGCAATGCAGAGGTGAACCCATGCCCACCGGGGGAGATCCTGCGTGTCGATGCACAGTTCTGTGTGCCGGGCAACCCGAACACCTGCGAACGCTTCCCCATCGAAACGATGTGTGAAGGACGTGACGGAGGTCTGTTTTTACCGCATCCGACCGACTGTGCGCGGTTCATCTGGTGTCAGGCCGGCGTGGCAAACGATTACGGGTGTGAGCCGGGCAACATCTTCAGCGCACCGGCACAGTCTTGCATCCCTGGAAATGCAAATACCTGCACACCACTCACTGGGGTGTGTGCCAATCAGCCAGATGGGCAGGTACTGCCCCTTCCCGATCGCTGTGACTTCTTTATCTGGTGTACTGAAGGACGACCAACCGTGAATCAGTGTCCGGTGGGAGAGATTCTTCGCCCAGACGTACAGTTTTGTGTGCCGGGAAGTGCGGACACGTGCGAGTTTGTGCCGATCGATCTGATGTGCATTGGACAGGGTGACAGCACTCGCTTCCCGCATCCAACGCAGTGTGCACTGTTCATCGCTTGCCAGGGACAGAACGCGGTCGTTAATACGTGCCCTGCTGGAACCATCTACAATGCTCCGTCGCGCTCGTGCGTTCCAGGAAATCAGGACACCTGCGAGCGGTTCAACGATATCTGTGTTGGGCGACCTGATGGCACGTACTCTCATCCAACGATTTGTACGGCGTACATCAATTGTGTTGGAGGTCAGCCAACGTTCGAACAGTGTGGACCCGGAACCATTTTCATCGAGCAACTCGGTGGTTGCGTTGTTGGCAATACAGCAACATGCACTCGCGTAGACGGTCTCTGTGTGGGACAACCGGACGGAGCGATTCTTGCACATCCCAACGAGTGTGATCTTTACATCTTATGCGTATCGCAACAGGCTGCTCCTCTACGCTGTCCACCCGGCGAGATCTTGAACGTACAGGCGCAGTTCTGTGCTCCGGGCAATGCAAACACCTGCCAGTTTGACCCCGTCGAGACAATGTGCCAAAACATGGCAGACGGTGCGATCTATCCACATCCGAGTGAGTGTTCCCGCTTTGTCGTGTGCAACGGTGGGCAGGCAACGGTGGCGGACTGTCCGGCCGGGCAGATACTTCACGCACCGACCCAATCGTGCCGTCCGGGCAATACAGCCACCTGCGAGTTTCTTGATGGAGTGTGCTCGAACCGTCCCGATGGCTGGGTGATCGAGCATCCGAACCTTTGCGGTCATTTCATAATATGTCAGGGAGGCACGGTGTCGGTTAATCCTTGCCCGCCCGGTGAAATATTGCGTCCCGATGCTCAGTTCTGCGTGCCGGGAGATCCGTCAACCTGCGGCTTCGAGCCCGTGGAGCGTATGTGCCTTGGGCGACCGGATGGCATCATCTATCCCCATCCGACCAACTGCCAGTTGTACATTAGCTGTCAAAACTCGCAAGCAGTTGTAACGTCCTGCCGACCTGGAACCATCTTCCGCGCAACGACACAATCCTGCGTAGCTGGCAATGGTGATACGTGCACGTTCCTTGACGGTACATGCGTTGGCCGTCCCGATGGAGTGATACCTCATCCGGAGGGTTGTGCACTGTTCCTGCTGTGCACATCGGGCACTACGGCTGCTTTCCGCTGTCCGGAGGGTGAGATCTTACATCCGGAGTTCCTGGTCTGTGCGGCAGGCAATGCTGATGACTGTTCGTTGGCACCGGTCACTACTGAGCCACCGATCATTTCCGTTTGTGAGGGTCGTCCCGATGGAAACTACACGCATCCACTGCTGTGCTATTTGTTCATCCGTTGCACAAATGGTGATACGGAGATTCTTTCCTGTCCACCAAATCAGATCTTTGTCGGCGCTATTCGAGACTGTGCGCCGGGCAATCAGGAAACGTGCATTCCACTGTAAATTAGAGGGTTCAAGGGCATATGTTGTTAAAATACATAAATAAAAACATAAACGACTGCTAATTGTTGACGATTTTTGGCAATCATTTGTTATCATTATTGCGAATAGCTGATAAACTGGTTTTAGTGAAGGGATGCCAAAAAAGAGAAACATATTTTTCATCTTCTTATCGAGAAAGTAAAGCCGAAATAGATTAAGAGACAATAAACATCTTTAATAGATTCGTTAACGTTCAGCTTACAAATCAACCAGATTAGTCCTACAATAAAGTCGTCTACTTGCGTCTATTTCACATAATATATTTGTTATCAACTCTTTGATAGCCCTTGTTGTTTGCGATACATTCATCAATCGGAGACCTTCAAACAAAATTCATTCCAGATCTGCTATCACGATTATTGGACTCATTTCTAACGTCCATGTCCAGCAAACAGTAATACATCGTTATCAATATATCTTAAGGTTATAATCTTGTAGGCACTGTAATATCAACATCGTAGTATCACTTGGTTATCTATAAGCTACGAGTAACATCGAAAATGTTCAGGTTAATAATGTACTCTAAGTATTGCAATAACCTACTGAGAAGTATGGTCGTACGCGGAAGGGAGTCCTATAGCCTGAAGACAGTCGGTACATTTTACATTGAGAAGATCAAATGGCCGATGAACCGACACATTTTATAACAAGGCCGCATCACGAGACACTAAAACCTGATACCTGATAATACCTGATAATAATCTGTACCTACAGTGCATCAATTTCATTATCGTACACCCTCAGCGCCAAGTCAATACTTTGTATTGCAATATTGCATTGAAAAAATGCCATTTTCTTTTCAAACGCTTCACGACTACCTTGTCCCACAATGTCCCTCACACTTTAAATAAAAATATTAGTTACCTGATTGCTTCCTATCTACGCTACAAGACTACTCTGCACTACAATGGTACCGATTGTTATCCACCTGTACTATCATCACTTTACATCGCTGTTCGATCTCAATCATACCAACGAGATCTACGATCGATGGTTCCGATACACACTGCATTCAATTCCGGCAGTGCGCTACAGATAAAGCAAAGAGATGGCAACTCAATTTACATTAAATTGCCACTGCACATACGTGGACAGCTTCAGTAGCGTGAAGACATCACTCGGGTGCAATGAGAAGAAAGTCTAGATTTGAAGTTGTGGCTCTAGTGCTGCTTGCTTTCGCCTTACCAGTAAAACCGGACGAAAAGCTAGCCTATTCCGTCGCTAAAAATGATCATTCGATCGAATCGGTTTGTGTTGGTGTGAATGCCGGTATCCATCCGCATCCGGATCCTGCTCTGTGCTACGTTTTCATTACGTGCACATTCGAACAATCGACTGCTTACCAGTGTGCGGAGGGGTTTGTGTTTGATCGTGCCATGCTTCGCTGCATTCCTGGCGATCGCGATCAGTGTCCGGAGCGTACCGAGCCCGATTGGGATCAGTTCTGTTCGGGTGTTTCGTACGCGTTCTACGCCTATCCAGCGGTATGCTGGGAGTTTGTGTTCTGTTCGCTAGGCAATGCCAATCGCTACTCGTGCCCGATGGGTGAGATATGGTCACAGAGAGAAGGAGCTTGCCTACCCGGCAATTGGGATACCTGTGAGCTGTTGGAGTTGGAGCTATCCTGTCAAAACCGTTCAAATGGAGTGTTGCCTCATCCAACCGACTGCACCAGCTTTTTAGAGTGTAACAATGGCCAGACAACGATCAGTGAGTGTTCAAGGGGAGAAGTGTTTGACCAGACGCTGGAAAGGTGCGTTGCAGGCAATACGGAAACTTGCGTTCGCGCTGACAACGTCTGTAGAGATAGGGCCGATGGTACGGTACTGGCTCATCCGAATGAGTGTGATCTATTCATGCTCTGTCAAGGAGGACAGGAAGTGGCAAATCCTTGCCCATCGGGAGAAATATTAAACGTACAGGCCCAGTTCTGTGTCCCGGGCAATGCAGACACCTGCCAGTTTCATCCAGTCGAGACGATGTGCCAGAACGCGAGCGTAGGTGCGATCTATCCTCATCCGAATAGCTGTACGCAGTTTGTAAGTTGCATCACCAGTCAAGGAGTAACGACTTTCTGCCCGGCGGGACAGATTTTTCACGCACCGAGTGGATCTTGCCGAGTGGGTAATACCAATACTTGCGAATTGATCGTTGACGTGTGTGAAGGCCAAGCCGATTTCTCAGTGCTGCAACATCCGAGTATTTGCTCACTGTTTATTTGGTGTCAAGGTGGAACCGTAACCGCTCAACCGTGTCCTAATGGAGAAATCCTGCGCCCCGATGCACAGTTCTGTGTTCCAGGCAATCAACTTACCTGTGAGTTTGATCCCATCGATCGGATGTGTGTGGGACAGATTGATTCCGTAAGCTTCCCGCATCCAACCGAGTGTGCAAAGTTTGTGGCGTGTTTAAGAGGCGAAACTCTTGTGCAAACCTGTCCGAAAGGAAGTGTGTATCACGCTTCAACACGTTCCTGTGTTCCGGGAAACGACGACACTTGTGAGCGATTCGATAGCATCTGTTCCGGGCGCCCCGATGGTATCATACCGCACCCAACAACGTGTAACGCGTTCGTTTACTGTACGTCCGGGCAGGCCGTGTTCGAGCAGTGCGGTCCGGGCACGATCTTCAAGCAGGGGATGAGTGGTTGTGTGGTGGGCAACACGGAAACTTGCACCGAGGCGAAAACTATCTGTACCGATCACGCGGATCATACCCTTGTGGGTCATCCAAGCGAATGCAATCTTATCGTGGTGTGTATGATGCAACAACCAACCTTAAGGTCTTGTCCAGTGGGGGAAATATTTAACTCTACTACATTGCTTTGCATCCCGGGAGATCTGAACACCTGCCAGGTACATCCCGTAGAAACAATGTGCAGAAACCGGCCGTACGGAGCGGTTTATCCTCATCCGAGTGATTGTACACAGTTTGTTCGCTGTGCTGGCGAGCAGCCGAACGTCCAAGTGTGTCCCGCTGGGCATGTTCTGCACCATTCAAGTATGTCCTGTCGCCCGGGAGACACCAACACCTGTGAGGTGATGGAAAACGTGTGTCAAAATCAAACGGATGGCGTAATCCTGCAGCATCCAAGTCTCTGTGGACATTTCGTGTGGTGTCAGAGTGGTGCTATAACCATAAATCCTTGCCCCGTTGGGGAAATTCTTCGTCCGGATGTACAGTTCTGTGTTCCTGGCAATCTAACAACTTGTGAATACGCACCCATCGATCGTATGTGCTTGGGGCAGGCTGATCACATTCGCTTCCCGCATCCAACGGAATGTGCGTCGTTCGTAGCATGCCAGGGACAGAACGGTGTCGTCCAGAGTTGCCCAGCTGGCAGTGTGTACAGTGCTAAAGCACGCTCCTGTATGCCCGGCAATGAGGCCACTTGTGAGCGGTTTGAAAATATTTGCTTTGGACGACCGGAAAGCATGATTGCTCATCCGAATACCTGTACAGCTTACATCCATTGCTCCTCCAACTTGGCAGTCTACCAGCAGTGTGCTCCAGGGACCGTTTTCGAGCCCAGCCTTGGAGGTTGCGTTGTTGGTAATACAGAAACATGCACACGGAATGATGGAATGTGTGTTGGGCAGCCCGATGGATCGATTCTTACACATCCCAACGAGTGTGATCTTTACATCTTATGTGTGTCCCAGCAGGCAGCTCCTCTTCGCTGCCCTCCAGGCGAAATTTTAAACGAACAGGCGCAGATCTGTGCCCCGGGAAATGTAACCTCCTGCCAGTTCAATCCCGTCGAAACGATGTGCCACAATAAGATCAACAACGCAATTTATCCTCATCCGAACGATTGCTCACGTTTTGTGCAGTGCAGCGATGGGCAGGGTATCGTAAAAGATTGTCCTCCTGGTGAGATTCTACACGGTTCATCTAGAACTTGTCGACCGGGCAATACAGCAACCTGCCAATTTCTTGACGGAGTGTGTCAAGGTCGCCCAGATGGATGGGTGATCGAGCATCAAAGTCTCTGTGGTCATTTCATTCAATGCCAGCAAGGTGTAGCATCGGTTCACTCGTGCCCTGGTGGAGAGATTCTACGCCCTGACGCTCAGTTATGTGTGCCGGGGAATCCTACCTCTTGTGTGTTTGATCCAGTAGAGAAAATGTGTATGGGACGGCCAGATGGACGCGTATATCCACATCCGAACAATTGTACACAGTACTTGCGCTGTCAAAATTCGCAACCAACGCTCGAGACTTGTCGTCCTGGAACCATCTTCCGCGCAACGACACAATCCTGCGTCGCTGGCAATGGTGATACGTGCACGTTCCTTGATTATTCGTGTGCAGGACGTCCCGATGGAGTGATACCTCATCCGGAGGGTTGTGCACTGTTCCTGCTGTGCACATCGGGCACTACGGCTGCTTTCCGCTGTCCGGAGGGTGAGATCTTACATCCGGAGTTCCTGGTCTGTGCGGCAGGCAATGCCGATGACTGCTCGTTGGCACCGGTCACTACTGAGCCATCGATCATTTCCGTTTGTGAGGGTCGTCCCGATGGAAACTACACGCATCCACTGCTGTGTTATATGTTTATTCATTGTACAAACGGAGCCACAGAGATTCTTTCTTGTCCAAAGGATCAGATCTTTGTAGGTGTTATTCGAGGCTGTGCAGCGGGTAATCAAAAATCGTGCATTCCGCTGTAAATAGGGAAAGAGGAACGAGATTTTTATTTCAAAACAACATTACGATGGTTTGGGCTGTATTGTCGGGAATAACTTGATTCTGAAGTTTAGAAATACATTAATAAAATCTTTCATATTGCAAACAAACAATGAATGTTTCAAAAATCATTTATTAAGCTCTGATCGCTTTGCTTTCGATCTCCAAGGTGCTATTTTCACTAAAACCATTGAATTATCTACAAAAAAAAAAAATAGGAAATGTTGACTCTTTTTATTTCATTTTAACATCTTCATTTGTTTTTATACTACAAAAAAAGAAAGTCAAGCGCTTGTCAACTATCGTTATTATGGAAGACACATTTACCATCAAGCTGTTTTGGTATTATTCGCGGCACCGTGTGGTCAGAAAATATAAATACCACTGTAAAGGGGTTGAAGCAACATAAATCAATAAACGCATTCTTATCTCAGTTGTTGCGTCCCTCCAGTTCTTATCGTTACTGCGACAAACTGATAAACCGCTTATCCGTTTGCGCCGGTTTCGGAGAGAATTCGCTGCTTGATCGTACGGTTGAATAAATACCTCAGTAAGTCATGCGAAATGAAGCTGTCACCGTGGTTAACCTTCGTCGCTATTTCGCTGTGTCTGTTACATCTTGAAGTACAGGGAGAAAGCTACATCGAACGGTTGAATGTGCCAGAAGGTCGTCGTGGTGCCGTGTTGCAGCTGTTTGGATTTCGAAGATCGATCAATGTAGAGTCATCGAAGTATGAAATCAATGTGATTAAGTAAGAAAAGCTTAACTAACTTGCATTTTGAATTTGGTGAATTTTCTTTTCTAGTCGTGAAGAAACAGGCAAATGTGACAACCGTACCTCTGAAGTCTTAGCCTATACTGACACGATGACCACTACACCCTATATGACACTGGCATTGAAAGTGCTGCTAATGGTCATACTCTGCTACACTCTCTGATAACAACACAACTACTTCCATAGTATTTGTGATATGCACTAGAAACCACGCCACGATAAGGTACAGGTGCAGTTTCGGAACATGTTATCTTATCGGAACAGTAGTAGTAACGAATGCGATAAACAAACCCGCCCTTGCAATGACGTTAGCTTAGTTGTGTATGCACTTCTTTCTTTTATTTGTTAGGTGAACTTCACGGATTGATGGTACACGTTTGGAAGTTACCCGGAACACACTCATTGCCCTCTGCACTGTAGATCATGTCCGCGGGGCAATTTTCTAGTGAAGAGATCCAGAAGACGCACTTGAAGTACTTCTCGCAGAGATAAGGATGTGCGCTTTTGCCAAAGGCGCCACAATTCGGTGCGGCACTCTGCAACTCGTTCGTTGCCACCAGCCCCGGTAGACAGCGCTGGTAGTTCCAGCGAAAGAGTGTACCTTCGGCACAGCTGACAGACTCCTGAGTGCCACAGTCAATGTACGTGCCAGCTTCGTAAGGATGTTCGGCCAGCGGGAGTGATTGTCGGTTGCACGCGACTGATTCGAGCGTTCTGGCGTAGCCGTTGAAGTATTCACTGCAAGAGACGTCTTCGCCACAACCTAACTTCTTCCATGAAAAGTTCTCCCGATACCCACAGGACTGCACTGTTTGCAAACCTCCACTGCAAACGATGTACTTATCGCAATTGGACGGGTGTGGAACGATCCCATTTGGGTTGCGAAGACAGAGCAACGATGGTTCCGCTGTTGTGATCTCCGGTTGGTGTTCATCGCACGGGTAGTGGTCGGATGTAACGCACCGTTTGGTGGAGGGATTGAACACTTTGCCCTCTGTACAGCTGAACAGGATCCGTTCTCCACTCAGACAGCGGTAATACTGATTGCAGGCCGAGGGATTTGAGGTGAGTTCATTCTCAACCACGCAGGAATCGGACGGACTGCTTGAAGCAACAGATGAGCAAGCTGCGAACAGCAGAAGACTGTAGAAAGCAATCATCTCGAAGGCTAATTGATTACTGATCAGAACCTTCAATAGTGACCACCTTTTTAAGCGTGCAATGCCTTTCTGCGTGAGTGGATTTGAATTCATGATATAAAAAAAATACATCCTACATTCTCTTCGACTGCACATGCCATCGAACGCGTGCACTTTATTTTAAATACGCTCACTTATCACTAATTCAACAGACTCGAGCAGGCGACGGCACTTCCCTTCACACAGTGCGCTACCGTTGGGCTGAACACGAAGAACGGTGGGCACGATTCGAGCCGTAGCTGCTGCTGGACGCACGTGACGAAGCGATTGCACAGGAACGGATGGGCATAGCTACCGTCGGCACGGCTGACACAGTAATCCTCCCGAACGCTGGCCAACGTGCACGTCTCGTGCTCTCTAGGAAAACAGTCCTGGTAGAGGTCGTTGAAGACAGTTCCGGCAGGGCAATGCTGATTCGCCGGGACATCCAGCTGACAGCGGATGTACTGGGTACAGTTCATCGGGTTTGCCACGAGCGCACGGCGTGCATTATCACAGAAGAATGATTCCCACGATGGACGGTGCACACACTCGGGCACGGAAGTGGTTGGTTCCGGTGTAGTGGAGGTAGTAGTTGTCTCCTCTGGACCGGATGTTACCTCAGTATTGCACTGGTACTGCGATTCTTGAACACAAAACTGTACCTCCGGTTGGAAGACGTACCCGCCGGGACAGGGTAGCACAACCGGGTTCCAGAGAACGCACATTACGTACTGTCGGCAATCGTCGGGATGGGCAAAAGTGCCAAACCGGACACCTTCACACAGTTTGTTTAGATCCACCCCTTCCGCTGGTACGCTCCAAAGAGCAGCAGCAACCAGCAATGAAGCAACCAGGACTTGTTGAAGCGCCATTGCGGGAAGAGCAGGAACGATCGTATCGACACGTAAACTACTAGTGTGGAGATAAGGCAGTAGGATAGCTGCTTTTAAGTTGACATCAGATGAGATAAGCGATCTATGATAGGTGCATTGGATACAGTGTTAGTCTGGTGTATGTTTTCCGGGAAACGATCTACACTTAACTTCGCAGGAATGCTTATTAAAGGGCTTTCAGGGTGATAAAAGTAAATAGAGACGAACTGGGCGTGTTGTTGATGGGTACCGTTCATGATTGGATCTGTTGGCATTGTGTTCTTTATAGATGGGCTGGGAGATTCCAGATGATATTAGTTATAGCTTGTAAGAATTTAGAACGTTAAGATATTTGCAAGGATTGTGACAGAATCTATTTCAGTAAGCTTTGGAAACATCTAAATAGTAATTTCAAACTCAACTTCATCTCGTGTTGTTTTATTTTTGTTTCTACGATTGTAAGCTTTACATGTATAACTAAACCATCATCCCCGATAAAATACTCTGCGATTCATTGAAACGTTTCATTGCTACAGCAGTAGTTAAAATGATTTGTAAAATAAAAGATAAGAAGTATTCGGATCTTTTTTTAATCCGTTCTGTAAGCCTTTTGGTCCATGGAAGGAGGTCAACACAGTTCACGATAAAGATACATATCAGTTGATACCATGGTGAGTTATGCCCAGCAGCAGTCTTGTAGTGTAGTTTATTATAATTAGTTTCGGTTGCAGGTCAGTAATTTAAAGGGTTTTATTCACTCTGAGGTTTACGTTGAAATTATTAGCTTCGAAACACAATTCAAGTGAGGACCTGATGACAACTTGTTAAAAGTACAACAAACCCATACCAATTCGGAAACTAATGCAGTGCCTGTACTGGTTCAGAAATGATCTTTACCTTATACTGGTCCTGGACCTGATGCTGAACATATACCGGTTCTGGAATCAATAATGATCCCATATTATTCTAAGACCTAATCACGATCCCATACCGGTTCTGGAGCTTATATTGTACCTATACCGATACTGGAACAGCTCATAAACCCATGTCATTCCAAGAGCTGTTACTGAATCCATACGGATCATGGAACTGATCATACACCTAACCCAGCCCTGGAATCGCTCTTGAACCCTTTCCAGTCCTGGAACTGATAATGAATTCATTCGGGACTATGAACTCCTACCGGTCCAGGAATCAATCATGAACCCATACCGGTCCTGGAACCGCTCATGAACTAATAAAGGTCCTGAATCCGATCATAAACCCATACTGATTCTCGAACCGCTATTGAACCGCTCTGAAATAACTCTCGATTTTATTCTGTTTCTTGAACCTTACCTGTACATGTACCGAATTCGGTTCGGTACTGGAACCGATATAGTTCCAGTTCCGTTCGAGTAACTGTTTTTGCTGATCGCCAAACTATAGACGGCAGTAGGAATATCCAGCTTAGGAATTAGCGTAGGAATCAGCGTAGGAAATCATATGGGAATTTTAGTAGAATTTTCATAGTTATAGAAACAAACAAAATTGCCAAATATTGTAAGTAATTGAAAAACTAGATGTATTACCGAACGTTATCTGAAGTCGATTCTATTGGAAAAAGTGCTTACAATTCAAAGTACCACAACATTTTCCCACTGTGCACCGCATGCACTCCAATTGCATACTGTCAGGCGTTGAGCGCTTTCGCGTGAAATATTTCAACTACGTTCACGCAGGCTTAACCTAAACCGTTTCAGCTTAACTCTCCGCTCAGCTTAACAAATCCAACCGCGGATGTGTCGCTTTGGGACAATGAAATCGATTACCGGCGTAACGATGACTGATAAAAGCAATTGTTCTGCATTGCTCAGCACAGCAAAAGCTACATTTGCGCTTACCTCACTGTATTGACTATTCTCTTCCCACAACCTTTGGACCAGACGAACCGCACCACAATCGCAATTGTTATGATTTGTACATGAAACTCTGTCTGTCACTGATAACTCCACAATCTAGTAAACAATCGAATTTTCTCCACCAGCTAAACCGTGATTTGGCACCATTTCTTTCAGCACAAGCAGGTGCGTGTTGTAAAGAGTTATTTTTAACCTTCGATTGGCGGCAGGAAGAGCGGATTTTAGACTGGGTCATAAAAATCACAAAGTCCACCTAAGCTGGGCAATTCCGGATATTCACACGTTTTGGGGAGAGTTGATGGAGGGCGATCTTATCAGCGCTAGGTCAAAACAAACCACTGTAATCAGTAATCTACGCGGGGCTTATTGTATTGTGGATGATTTTCGTTAAATCGTGCGGATCATCGATGTCTTGAGAAGATTGTATAAAAGCAGTGGCCTTTGCTTACCGTGGATCATACCCATCTTAGACACCTTCAACAGAGTTTGGTTTTTATTCGACAAACAGTGTACAAACTTCCAACTGCAACGATGAAGACACTTGCCGTAATTGTATCCGTAGCAGTGCTGGCCAGTGCCGTGATGGCAGTCAGTGAGCATGTGAACATTGAGGAACCTCTCAGTCGTCCTGGTGGAGGAGGAGGTGGTGGTGGTGGAAGTGGCGGTAACCGACCGGGTGGTGGTGGCGGTGGAAGTAGTGGCGGAGGCAGTCGTCCACCTCCACCAGTAGCCCCAACGCCGGACAGTGGAGACTCGAGTGAAGACGACAGCAGCGACTCCAAGGAAGACGCCTACGTAAACCCCTGCAAAGGCTTGCTGATCGGTATTTTGGAGCATCCGAGCAGTTGCTACAAGTACATCAGCTGCTACAAGGAGGTGGCCACCGAGGAAACCTGCCCGCCCGATACGATCTTCGATCTGGACGAGATTACCTGCGTGCCGGGAAATCAGCGCACCTGCCGGAAGGAGGGTGACGCTTACCCACTCCCTACCGACATGTGCCGGGGCATAGTGCTGGGAACGATGGTCCACCCGGAGGACTGCAACAAGTACGTCAGCTGTCTGCTCGGGCGGGCCCGCGAACGTTCCTGCCGGCCCGGGTTCGTGTTCTCCGAGCGGCTGTTCGTGTGTCTGCCGGGCGATCTGAACTCCTGCACGGTGACGCTGCTGCCGACGACGTCCACCATCGCGCCGGAAGACATTCGCCCGCTGCCGAGCGATATCTGCCGCCGGAACAGTGTGGCGTTCGGTGTGCTGCCGCATCCCCAGTTCTGCACCAAGTACGTCACCTGCACGCTGTGGATCCCGGCCGAGCGCGACTGTGACCGGTTCAAGGTGTTCAGTGAGCGGTTCTCCATGTGCATGATCGGTGATGTGAATCGCTGCCGTCCGATTCTGGGACGGGAAGCAGAGCTGGAGATGCAGTAGAGTGGAGGGGAATGTAGGACTCTTAGCTACCTGTTTAGAATGTAATAAATATTGTTTCTGCTTATTTTTGTACTTCATTACTTACAATTGAGTGTTTCTTTCTTGCCTTGTCATTACGCCTTGGTGATGACTTCAGATAAAAGTCAGAAGAAGTGTTATCCTTCCAAAACTCTCAAGAAATACGAACCTGATTCGCGTGAATTTCTGCATCTCATTAAAGTCATTTGGTAACGATTAATCTTCCGAACGAGGAACGTCCATTGCTGCTCCTTCCGGTGTTCGCGTCAGTGTATGCAGATGTTCGAGGGTACAGGGAGTCCCTGTTCAAGTGAAAGTCCTTATCAGCAAGTAGCGCATTGAAGCGGACGGAATGGATTGGAGGACCGCAATCCGGAAAGAGAAAAGGATCTTTTCGAATGGGAAAAGAAGCAGAAAAATGAAAGCTATCCACTCACACACACACACACACATTAAAAAAGAAAAACATTAGTACCATGTCATGTCAGCAGTCGTCGTAGCTCGTCTCGTCGTTACGCATAATTAATTGTGGGCGTTGAAATAATAACATCCTAAATGTCATGCTGCTACCCCCTGGTGGCCTGCATTCCACTTTCCTGCCTGCCCCGGGTCGAACGTCCCTTTGCAAAGGTTCCTGCTTCATGACCCGTTAGGTTGTTTATGGCCCATGTCGCAGCAACTGTTGTTGTGCCGGGTTTTGTTGCGGTGTGGTGCAGTTTTTCGCTAGTCGGAAAAAAAGGACGAGCAAAGAGAAGCAATGAGGCAGATACAATGGACAAAAAATGCCAAAGAAAATGACATTTTTAAACCAACACCACACTCTGTTCGGGAGTATTTTGTCAACTCTTTCCCAAGCGCGATACATTCCACATTTCGGAGTTCATAATTTATATACACCAGCCAGCCACTGTGGCAGGCTCTAAACGCTTCAAGATGGTATATGACCCGGCTGCTCGGGAGTGGAAATCCTTTTCCCCGAGGAGCTGAACGCCGTGAGCGAGATAATTAATTGCTCTTTAGTGGCAGCAGCAGCAGCAGCAGCAGCACTCGTTCAACCGCAGCCGGGTGAGCTGACTGTTGCAGCTCACGCTCGTCAGGTCGGGTTTCCAGCCAGTATGTAGGATGTTGGTGGACTGCAAGCTCGCGGTGGGACAGATGTTACACGTCGACGGGAAGTTATTTCCAGAGAATGGTGATCCTTTTGTGAGGATGGTTGCAACGAAAGGACGACGGGAGGGTTCCTCCTATTTTTTTTTGGGTGCATACTGTAGCGTGCGTGTCACGTGTCCTTGAAATGTTGTACATGAAGCATAGTTATTGGGCTACCATTGCAGCACTATAACTTCATTTGTGATGTTGTAATTATGTGGTTGGTAGTTTGATGTACCTATTGATGCTTGTTAAAGCTTCTATTGGTTTGAAGAATAGATCTTAACGAAGGCATATAGTAGCACCATTGAGTAACAAAGAGTGGTTTTTATAATTTAATTTTAACAACACGTGACTTCCTTCTTCTTCTTCTTATTTTGGATTATTAACCGTTGTTGGCCAAGGCCTGGCTGTACCACTTGTGGACCATGGCTTCCAGTGACTTTATGATTTCCCCCCATAGCAGGATGGTCATTCCTACGTATGGCCGCACGGTACAATCGGGGCTTGAACTCATGACGGGCATGTTGTTAAGCCGTAGAAGTTGAGGACTGTAGTTTGATCCACTGCTATCAACTACTACGTTCTTTTTCTACCTTATATTTTCTCATATTTTTAAAAAAGTAACATAATATTATTCTTGTCTAAACATCCAGATCAATTTAAGCCTGCACTAAAAGAAGGATTGTACGATAATGTGAAGAAAGATTTGCATTTTATGCATCATTTTGTATGATAAATGTCTTGCAATCTGGTGCAAAGATAACATGTTTGTTCATTCACTCCAAAGCCTTAGATGATAAGATTCCGACAGGATCTGCTGCCAGAATCGTAATGAATGGTAGCTGCATTAAAATTGCAACTTTATCTGCACGAAACTTTTGGTTACGAAATTCATTGACATTTTGCACCGGAATCGTACGATAGCTCAAGCTTAGTCAATCAGTTTCCTTCGCCTAGCATAATCGCTTGGTTGATAAAGAGTTGGTTAAAATTTCATACCAAAACGAAAAAATCAACCAGGCGTAATCTTATCAGACCATTTCCGAATGTCCGAAGCAAATAAATAAACCTGACGTCCGAAGGTTCACCATTTCACCTAATTAGCTTAAGACTGTCTGCGGCCGCGACCAAGCAAGATCTGATTAATCCTAGCAACGATACATCTTGAACTGTTGTCAAACGCGCCTCTTTGCTCACCTGTGCACCTTTGTACAGCGCAGCAAAGCGCTATCGGCGAGCGTTAACATGTAAGTGAAAAATCCTACCCGCCGGTGGATCCTTTCATCATTTTATTCTATTTCTCCCTCCCGGCTACTTCATGCAAGGTAAGTATTATCTTGTCAAATTGATTGTATCCTAGCAGGAGGACTCGAGCATGGTTCTATTCTCACCCACACACCCACACACGCACACATTTTGAAGCCCTGCGGTAAAGTTGTATTGACATGCTGGATTACAACATCGCACAAAAATGAGAGGATTACGTTTAGGCTTTTCGATCTTTCCCGCCCGTGTGGTAGGCGTCCTCTTTTTTTTTTTTGGAGCGTCCCACTAAATCCCGCCAAATTGGATTAAAACGTCTTCACATCATCAGATAGAAGGGAAAAAAACAGATCGAGAAACGTTGGATCTGTAAAAATGGAGAAACACTCCCTACTGCAGCAAAAAAAAAAATAAGATGAGATTTTACAGAGTTTTAAAGGATACATTTCCGGGGTTGGAAAATGAAAACGAAAAACGAATGAAGAAATGTAATTCCATTTTTCCATTTGAAAATTTGAATACACCATATCAAGTGTGGGTTTCGATGGTACCTCTTCTACCTTTGTTTCATCCGCTGATGAGAAACAAAAGGTCCCTCTGCTGGTTCAATCAAATCCACATCGTGTGTGAAGGTGTTATCGTGCATTTCCATCCACTGGCTGGCTGGAGTACAATTTATGGGATTAATTGGAACGAAGGTAACTTTCTTGCCTGCTTCCAGGGACTTACGTCTTCACAACAATAGCGTGCTATTTTCCTTCACTTTTTGCCACCTACCAGGCATGACGAATCGCCGAATGCTTGAACTCTCGCACACGTGACCATAAATGGGAGTTTTCGGACCCACTCTGCGCAAGCAAAACAAAGCCCGGTACCAGGAAGCCCGGAAATGGATAGAAAAAACGGCGCAAACAAAAACCTCCTCAAAAGGAACAGAAATGCAAAGCCCCGGGAATATAGCAGAAAGGGCGCACCTTATCTGGACGCTTCTGCTTGGTTGCGAAAATTTGTTTTCCGGTCATTGTTCGGTGGCAAGGTTTTTGAATAGCCAGCGCTGGATTCTATTGGGCAGGAGGGATGGAAAGCTTTTCCTAAGCGAGAAAACCCCCCGAAGACAAATACCAGCAGTGCTGACTGCACTCACACACAAGCACACACAATAAAAAAGTGGTATTGTAACTACGACGAGGAGAACACATTTTCCAGTTTCCGAAATATGACATGCTTTTGTTGGGCTCCTTTCAATCGAAAGAAATTTATCAAAACCATTCCCATACCGTTTGGGGCCGAAGGTTACTTCGGACCGATATTTTCCTTAGCTCTCCCACTCCCCCTCACACATGCACACGCTGGTATGGAGCGTCCAAAGGGAGCAGTTGCTTGGGATAAACATGACTTACTTTGCATGTACGGGTCGGTTTGGTTGATGCAGTTTACGGTATGTGTACTTTTGTTTGCCTGATTCGTTCAAACAACCCTTAACCCAAGAAGCTTCATTGCTTCATCTGCAGGCGGCTCCAGCCGCCATTTTCACTGCAGAGACATGAGTGACTTTCAATGTTATCATAACTCCCATCCCATTACCCACCCTTGCAGTGCACATGTTGATGGCCGGGTGAGTACGTATCACTTCATAATGGTATAAAATTTGGGCGTCCAAATGAGCCCATCCTGGTGTATGAAGTAATCAACTATTGATTTTTCCTTCCCCCAACAAACTTCCATTACACAATCCGGCTCGAAGGACCGAAACTTGAACGATGTATCGTTTTCTTTTCGCCCTCGTGGTCGTGTTCCGGACGGGGTGTGAAGTTCGAACAGCTTCCAAGAACTAAACATTCAGCAAACAAGGTAGTAATGTGATTTCTATTTTTGGCCACACATTATGCGAGGAGGGGGAGGGGGTGATTGGGTTGGGAGTTTTCTCTTTTTCCTTGGCTCTATGGTGTCTCAGTGTAATAGAAAAGTCTCAATTTTGATTTTGCCCCAATGATTTGCCGGAATTTGCGATGTGTTCGACGAATCGGTACACCTCTCTTGGTGCAGAATGGTGATGTTGATAAAAACAAAAGTCTTTTGCCTTGTTGTAATTCTTTTTTCGTTTTCAAATACAAACCCCTGTAAGGGAAAGTGGAGCAAAATGGACAGCAGAGGAATGCATGGCTGAACATAATCTTTAATTTTTTTTCCAATACTCATTTGATTATTTTCACAGGATTCTATGAGTTTTATGAAACGGTGCACAGTACCAGTTACTTTTGCCTATTTATGTCCATTAGTTTTATTTTGATTAGTTCATTGAATTTAGTAAGTTTTATGTTATGACAATTTGGTTACTTCTGGAAACATTTTCAAGAGAGAAAATGAAGAGTTAACTTCCAAGTAAGCTTAGATTATATAAAACATCATATATGCATACATATATCCCTACAAATTACAATGTTCAGGTTATGGAACATGAAAATAAAGGAAAATGACAGAAATAGGAAGCTGTAAACGCCTGAAGATATACTTCGTTGCCGCTATAACGCGTGCCTTGCCGAAAATTATGTTGCAATGGTTATGTTCAGATTTGAGTGATGCATCTTTTTTGTCAATAATCATTCTCAAGAGCTTTAATGTATATTTTTAAGCATTTTGTAAACCTGTTCGAGAGTAATTTTGTCAAACTATTCCTATTTTTTACACGTTTATGTACTTGTTCAATCAAGCAGAGCACTTTGCCCTACCTTTCCCGTAGCCACAGCAAACCAAAAGATATTTATCAAACCAAAACGTCACCGGGCGGTAGGAAACAGGTAGGAAACAAATAGGAAAGTAATTTTTCATCCAACTCACACACGCGCACATACACTTCTGATGTTCTACGAATTGCAAAGAAGCGAGGAAGCAAAAACACCTCCCAAACTGGAAAACTTCATACGGGGGATTTTGTGCTGGTGATACATTTTCTTCCCAGCGCTGTTGTCCGATTATCTGGCAATGCTTTTACATCACAGTTCTAGGTGTATTTTGAACATATCAACAGAAACAGGGTTACTAAAAAAAAAGCACGAAAGAAAGGATGGCTTTACTTCGATTTCATCCTGCACACAAAGGCGTGCACGGATTGGATACGATACGTTGGTTGAAAAAGGTGCCTTCGGGCACACTTCGTACTAGTTTTCTGCCATTTTCTATCGAAACACACCAACACACAGAGCGGGTGGAAAGGAAAAACCTTCCAGCTTGTTTGGGAAGGAAGTTTGCCTCCGCATCGAGATTTGTTTATTTTCGATTGAATGAGGAAAAGATTGTTGTGTTGTGTTGTTGCTTCTTTGCTATTGCTACATCCCCGTTTGGTTATTATCGAGAGCAAACACAACCCAACCGCCCGCCAGTTTCGAGCGATGGGACGTTTGGATGTTTGGAAGCGTAAAAGTTCAATCACTTTCAAACTGTCGGCATTTCAAAGTTTGCATCCTGACAGGTGGACGCTTCTTGCTTTGCCTATCGAAATGGTGCTTTGCTGATGGAGGGATTTTGTTGTTACTATTTCTTCTAGGGATTCTTCTAGTGGGAAAAAAATGATAATGTTATTGCATCTCAGGTACGAGCTACTTCCCTGGCAAGGTGACCTATTTTGCAGCTGGTCAGAAGAACAGGGGAAATCTACAATGAAAACTACCTTGGCAACATTTTCACCCGCCCAAAGCACCGACCACCCGAGAAGGCAGAGGATCAGTTTCGCATGATTAACTCCGCACCGTTAGTGGGTGGTCGGCAACACTATAGTGACATTGACGGACCTGGGCAGCTTGGCATCGCTTTCTTACTTTTCGACACACTGGTTGGGATGGAGCCACACTGCCAAGGAGCTAACTTTCTGACGTTGAGTTTAATTAAAACTGCCGCTCATTTACAGTTCATTACACTGGCTGGCGATGGAAATGAACAGCCGATGCGCCCGCATATTGGCAGGTGTTCTTTGCTTCTTCGATCCAGGATGGAGAGCATGATGACATGAGTGATGAACTTGCAAAACTTGATTGAAGGAGCTGTTTTTTTGGGAGGGGGGGGGGGGGGTGAAGAAGTTGTAATTCTTTACAGCAGACCGAACTTTTAACGAGCAAGTTCTTCCGGAAGTCCGTCAATCATGTAGCAGAGATTTGTTTTGCAGGTGGGGAGAATTTTTCAATTAGCCTGTCTAATGAGTGGAAAGAAATGGCTCAACACTCGAAAATGTCAAGAGAACATAAGTAAAAGCATTGTAAAGATGTTTTGGGAGACTCAACTCATCTGGCAGCTTCCCGGAATGGTAAAAGTTTAACGAAAGTTTCGATCTATCTGAGGCATCAACAATTTCTGGCGTACATTCCAGCCTTCAACGAGCGTACCCGCGCTGTGGTCACGTGAAATTACAACCTTCAACGGCAACGGTTCGGTAAATCTCTCAATAAATTTTCATACATCCAATCTGGGGAAAGCCCTCCGGCAGCTCCAAACAACCACAACCGACGGGAGGATCAAGATCATCCCGTCGCTTCTTCCATTCTGCCGCTGGACCAGAAGACAAGTGTAGCTGCTTCTGGAATGCTCCAAGACCCTCCCAGGGACGAAGCGCTGCGTTTATCGAACAATCTTATCAGCAAACGCTGAACCTCGTTTGCTCTCGACTGGCGGGGGCCACCCCGGGTGCGGGAGATCCGCAACCCGAAGGCGTGTACTTTCACGGTTTGCGGGTCGGCGGGAGTAAAATTTATTTCCTCGTGACCATTCACCCGTACTTGTCGGCGGTGGCTACCAGTTGCTTGCTGTGGAGATATATAGAGAGAGTGAGGAGGTTGGGGAGCTTTTTCGTGTTTCGGGCAAGCTAAACTCATCGTTCAAAGTTTATCCTGAGAGGACTCTTCTTACCCTGCAGCAACGCGTCCGATCTTGAAGCAGCGATAGCGATCGTATCGAAAGCTTTGAGAGAGAGCGCGAGCGATGCTTGTTGTTATTACTCCACCACCGCCGGCAACAACTTTATGCTTTATGCTCCAGTCTACATGCGCCAGAGTGTACCAGCCGGCAATGTACCGTCTTCATAACTACACTCCGGCATCGCAGGAAGCTCCTACCAAAGGAACAGCGCGTAATACCGCTCGCGCTTCCCAAACAATGTGAAATCTGCTTGCTTCTCCCTGCTCGAAGACTCTTTCTTTTCTTATCAATGCATTTTGCGCTTTTCTTCTTTCCCGCACTCGCCAATTTCCTCTGATACCCAGCAAGACGAAATCCACCAAATGTAACGTTTTGTTCGCCTTTCATTCTTCTGCTCCCGGAAAGCGAACGTTTCGTGGGATTGAAAGGAAATGTCTTCCTGTTTGTTTTTTTTGTTCGTTTGCTGCATTGCGTGTGCTCGGTGGCTTTTTTTCCCATTTATTCTCGTCCTAACGGATGTCGGGGAATTTCTTTCTCTTCGGGGCGAGCATAGAAAAAAGGCGGCAGACAAGGAAGGAGGAAATCGGATAAAAATGGCAACTCAGTCATTTTTCTTATCCCTTTACTCCATATTACACAAACATGCGGCGCCGCGCCTGCTCCTGCTGCTTTCGCTTGCCAGGACGAACCCGACGTCTTGATGGACGTCTTTTCCCTGTCGGCGTGTACTTCTGAAAATGCGAATGAGAAAATTAATAACCAACCCAAGACTGCTTGCTTGGGATGTACGGTCGCTCGCTCGCTTCGACATTCTAATTCCGGAAAAAGTGGGAAAATAAGAGCTTGGTGGGCGGAGGAAATTCCTATTCAGTCCATTATTCTTGTCATGCAGGGGACTTTGCACAAAAGGGAAGGAGAGCACTGCTAAGCCCAGCGCTGGGCTGGCAGGCAGTGCCGTTCACTGTAACAGCATCTGTTGCGCGAGTTCTTTATTTCATGGTTTGGAAATTTCTTTAAATTGTTTTCCGATCAAGCAGAAATTAAATCTATCTATGCGTGAGTGGCAGGTTCCGACTGTTTCGTATCGATTTTTTCTATTCCTTAAATTTTGTCTTGAACAAGCAGGATACACATCATACGGGAATTGATGTTTTAAGGTTACATGCAATGCTTTAATTGAATTTTTTTGTTTTGACTTTAAGGCATTTTATAAAAATTCATACTGTTTGAGATTTACTGTTAACGAACCAAGCAGATAAATAGAAAATTGAGAATGGTATGTGTTTTCTGATGTATTAACCTTAAAATTGTTATTACTGAGTGAAATTTAGACTTGATAGAGCAAAATAATAAAATAGTGTACCGTATTTCTGTTCATTTTGAAGCTCTATATTTAAATCACTAGTGCTGGATAATAGAGGAACCTCATTATGGCTCCCTGAGGTCAGTCTCTTATTCATAATTTAACGAAAATGCATTTCTATGATGTATAATAAACTATATGTGGCGAACCGATACATTTGTTGATTCCTAAACTTATTTCAGCTTCTAATAAAATTGTCATCATCCAAAATCAGATTCAAAACATTTTTGCTACCAGCTAGCCTCACAACTAATTGAAACCGATGCGAAACTTCAATCTGACTTAACAGCACATTTTCATCAACTAATCCGTGTTTGTTGCGAGATAGTTTTACATTGCACTACTAAGTCCAAACAAGCATTTGTGGCCACTTACAATCTCTCTCACGTTGCATCTAGCCCATACTCTACCGTCGCTTTGATAATCCTTTCTCGCCAAGACAATGGCCCAACTCATGATGAAAGTGATTACACAAAGATGCTTCCTTAATTTCCCACCCGCACTGGGCTTGGGAGCAAGCAATAGTCTACGGTTTATTTGTTTGTCATTTTTCCACGGCATAATACGGCACACAGATAAGGATAAGGGGTGTAAAATCACCACCGCACCAAAAACACAATGGACAAGCTTCCCCGCACCTCAAAACTAGCCACACGAGATACGGGAGAAGATCGGCGAGATTTTTCGTTTGTTTGTTTTGGTTGTGTTCTCAGAGGCCCCGCGTCTTGGCTAGTGTCTCATTTTCTTCCACCAAAAAAACAATAATCCACCCGCCAGGTCCACGAGGAGCGAGAAACAATGGAGCGAATATTATTATCATTATTGAAATTTCTACCCCCGCCCAATAAGTGCAGCTTGGCGCGCTTTGACCGCAATTTTATTGGCCACTGTGCACGAGAGCGCCTGCTTTCCGGTAGCACGCTGGTTTTAAATGCCGTTTTTTTGTTTGTCTGTTGTCGCTGTTACCGCATCCTCCCTGCTGATTTGCGAAAGCGCTTGGCAGGGAGACCGTAAAGTGAGGTTAGCTTCAACGCGGTACGAAGCTTGCCTTCGGAAAAGTGGCAAAGGTACGTGCTGGAGGTTCGATTAGCCGGCGAACGAAAGCGCTCCATCCCGGGAGGTTTGATTATGATGGGGCATTGTGAAGGCGAGCTGGTATTGAACGGGCGCTGGATGTCGTTGAAGATGCACAAAATCCCACCGAGCAGCAGCAGCACCAGCACCACCACCACTAGCAGTCACTCATTGTGTGGGGATCCGGGGATCTTATCGCAAACTTTTGCTTCCACACGGTTCCAAGCAGGCAAAACGCCGTCCGCGAAAACTGTAGCAACTTCACTTCGGGGAGCGATATTACGATAAAAAACGACGGCAAAAGAACGACGACCACGACATGACGGCGATGACGGTCGCTAGCAGCAGCATCTTAGCCCGCGTTGAACTGGTCAAGTGAACGAGAGCTCCAGTTCCCGGTGCGGTTAGCCATTTTTCATTATCGTCCAGTTCGCTTATCAGTTGCATTCAAAATCATCCATTGTTTGTTTTTTGTTCTCCCCTGTTGTCTACTGTCTGCCTTCAGTTGTTTGTTCGGGGGGTTTTTTTTTGTTTCTTCTCCTCCTGGCAGAAGGGCACATGATCATCGGATACCGAAGCGGACGGTTGTTTCTTGATGCTTTTCCATCGTTTCTACCCCCTCTTTTGAAACAATGAATGAATGGTCAATACCTTGGTCGCATTTCTTCGGTGAGTTTTTCATGCCAATTTCAAACGCTGTTGCTGTTGTCTGACTTTCTTATTCTTTGCCGATTGCTTTTTGGAGTATTGCTGCCTCGATCTTTTGCCGTTGCTTGTTGCTCGCAGCTGCAACTAGGACACTCTTATCCGATGAAGATATCAGAGAGGAACGGAATCAGTTATAAGCTGTGCTGAAGGATGAAAATGAACTGAATATCAAAAGAAATAAGCACACTAATAATGAAACAAAAAACAAAAGAAAGATGAAGGTAGCATCATTAAAAAAAGAAAGAATACAACGCTGGTAATTTATCTTGAAGTTTATTTAAATGACTTAAGCTTCTAAACACTGACTCTAAGTAATATAATATTTTTCGATGATTTTTTTTATGTATTTTATAGTTTATGCCTTCATTTTTTTTAATAAGCTCCGAAATTGCACTTTTAATGCTCAATTGTTGCTTATTTACATGGATTATCTTGAATTGTGTTGAGCCGGTCTCGTAGTACAGTCGTCAACTCGTACGACTTAACAACATGCCCGTCATGGGTTCAATCCCCAAATAGACCGCGCCGCCATACGTAGGACTGAGTATCCTGCTATTATGGGGGGAATCAATTAGTCACTGAAGGCCAAGCCCACAAGTGGGTACAGGCAGGCCTTGACCGACATCGGTTGTTGAGCCAAAAGAAGAAGAAGAAGATCTTGAATTGTGTATTTCATTGTAATATACACTATTTTTTTAAATTTAGTATATGTTCTTTTGCAATCTCATACGGTGCCATAGGTACATGTATTTTGCTTATGTATTGTGAAGCTATTGAAATTAATTTACTTTCGAAGCAGTTTAAGTGCATCATTTTAAATGAAACTGAACTGTTGAATTTGTCAGCATGAAAATAAAAGCAATGCCTAGTGTCATGACTGTAATATGCCGCACCAATTACTTGAAACATTGCACCGTAAACATACGCCCCCTGAGCGTACGTTTATCACAATTTATAAAAGCTTATCGGCAACAAACCATCCTCGGCGGTATTAATTTGAATCGATTGCAACAATCTTACCTTCCGAGCAAACAATCCCACTAACGGGAAAATGCTAGCCCACATCTTGACCTTGGCATACCACCCTTTCCCCCCCCCCCAACTGCCAACCTTAGCTAGGGATGAAATGCGGGCCACCCGATGAAGGGAATGTGTCGATTGCGTTCGATTCATCGCGCACGGAGGCTGCTGTGCTGGGGCCGGCCGGGCGAACCAATCGAAAGCCAACAGCCACAGTCAACTCCACCGCCCGGCGGAACAATTGTCAGATGAATATTTATTCGACTGTGCCCGGTGCCGGCGCTTTATCCCGGGCCAGAAGGACCGCAGAAGCCCGGAAGCGACCCGCAGCCTAGGAATATTTATTGATCATCGATAGTGGTACGGCAAACCGTCCAGCTTGCCGTCCAGCTAGTCGCACTAGGCAAGGGGTTCATTTTCGTTTCCATTCGCTCCGAACCGATGACTTGAAGCGAAGGCTTGAAATGAAGGATCGAGCGCCCCCATAGGCGCCATGAATTAAAGATGAGTTTGAGCGGTGGTGGCCAAATCTTCCGTGGCCAATTCCTCGTACATTCGTTTTTTTCTTCGCCCTCCCTCTAAGTCAACCTCATTCTGGGCGTTCCGTGTGTTCCGCTTCGGGTTTTCCTCAAAGCTTCTTAAAACTCTACAGCACAGCTCCAGCTCTTCGGCGGGCGAAAAATGATGTGGCCACAAATACGCAAACCCGTGAGCGTTTTTTGCTCTTTCTCCGTAGCTGCATCGTAGTGCGAAGAGCTGTAGCTGAATAATTCAACAAAACGACACACGGAATGAGGAGATACGCGCGGAGCAAGCATGCGGCACAAGAAGTCAAAAGGTGCTAATCACATGATGCTCCCCCAAGGAACGAATCGGAAGAAGGACGTTTACCCTTTGCTACCGTCGCCGTTTATTTGTAGCTTAACAGGTTAAATTCATGTAAGTTTAATGCTACCCAATGGTTGTCCAAACGTGTGGTAAACAGCCGGAGGCTCCCGCCGGTCAATTTTATTATAATCAGTTCCGGGACCATTTCCCGCTGCTGCTGCTTTCCATCATCTACGCACGTGTGACCCGAAACAAATCGAACACAACGCATCCTGCTGCTTTGTTATCCACATCCTTGCATGATCAAAAGAATGTTTCACCCTTTTCTTTAGGGAGGGCGGATCAGAAGATTGGGAAGTTTCTTTCCCCGAAACTACGGCGAACCGTTGTAATCCTTTTAAATCAAAACAACTTTTGATCTTACGCTTTGGAAAACCTGTATTTTTAGAAGGAGTGGAGCAAACGGGAGCAGTAAGCAGGGCAGGGAAAAGAAGCTTTAGATCACACATGTACAAAACGGGAAAAAGGTACGTTAATCGGGCTGTTTTTGACATTTTGTAAAGCAAATTGACAGTTTTGTTTTGATTTTGCAACGATTTTTTGTTTTTGTTTTTGTTGGTTCGAATATGTATTATGCTTCATTTTTATGGTGCAAATTTTGTTTTAAAATATGTTTTCATACGTTATGGGTTGGAATATTGAGTATTAATCATATTAATTTTAGAATGTATTTCTTCTCTAATACATTTTTATGGATTTTTTTTTCTAATTAGCTTTAAGTTTTCACTCGTGTTTGTTTGTTACTTGAAAAGTGTAATCCATCTGAGAGTTTCTTTCATTCTTGAAATTAATTGTTTTTCACCTAAATATTGAAATTTTCCTCTGGTTCTTGAGGTCAAAGTATCAGAATTTCTGTTTGATATGTTGTCTTTATTTTACAAAAAAATATTGGTTACGATACTAATACAAACTTGAAAACACTCACACAACGCCCCAATGGAAAAACAATCAAACATATCCCTTTTCATCATTCGTTACGCCACAAATTGATACATCCTCGGTCAGCCTAGCCGAGTTACTACTTTTCGCCTACACCCAAAATGGAAATGGAGTGGCTATTTTGGGCAGTTCCTGAAACTTCCTCCCCGCACAAAGCAAATCATGCCCAGACGGTGGTGTATACCGAAACAAAAGAAATCTCTGAACGCACACACCCAAGACCACTGCATTGGCACTTTTCCGTGATGGGCGTCGGGTGGAAATGATTTTGCTCATCATTTCTGGCACGATAAATGTGGGCAGAAGGTTCGCTCGGATCGTTTGTGAAGCTTCAAGCTACCCCAACGGTTTAGTTCCTTTGGAGCTCCTGTAGCTAGAACAGTGAACATTGTAACGGCTAGCAACGGCCTCAAACAAGACAATCTTGGGCCACGGGTTTTCAATCTTTGTAAAGCTTCTTTACCCAACAACCCAAATAGGTTTGTCTAAAAAAAAATAGAAAAAAAAGGATTCCGAATGTTGTTTTTAACGTGCTAAAAATTCTGCCAAGTCAGCAAAACATGAGCTCGATTCAATTTTGGGATTTTAACTTCAGACCAAAGATTGAGGGTTCTACGATACCCAGCCATTCTACAGGCTTTAGGTTCGCTCGGCATGACGTTGGCAAAACGGTGACCAAAAATCAAACACGATTCTACCGGGCCGTATGGCTAGCGGGACGATTGACCTTACGCGAGCCAGCGCTTGTGGGTTTTTCCCGTGAATCGCTTCAAATGCCTTCGTTGCTTTGATTCGAGCGGACATTGTCAAACTACATCACGGTTAGGCTTCATTTCAATTCCGGGTCCGCTGAACACGGCAATCATGGATGAAACACGCTGGTGCTAATCCGTTTATCAGTATATTGTTTTCCATCAGGGCCTCGGGTGAGGGCCTCTTCATTTCCTGGGAGTCGGCCAACGGGCAGCGGAATATGCTGATGCAAAGGTCAGCAGTTTTCTGTCCTTGCCTAGCCCGAACCTGCTCGTCCCGAAAAGGTGATCGTTCCAAATTATTCGCATGTTTTTCCGTAGCAAAATAAATGAAATGGAAAATTTTTGCAATAGAAAAAAGGTTTCCCAGTGTCATTGTATCTATGCCGTTTGAGGTCAGCTAGCTGGATGTCCTATGGAATGATAATTGCTCAGTGAGGGGAAAGTAGCGATCCTGTTCACAGAATTTCTATGTCATGAAATATATTCCCAAATGCGCTATATTTGGTTGATTGACAGTTAAACTTGTTATGTTTTTTGATGCGTTTTTGTTAGCACTGTTCTTTAGCATTAACTATAGAAATAAGTATGTTATGTAAGCTTATGCCAGCTGGATAACTTTCGGAATAAATAATAATAATAATAATAATAATAATAATAATAATTTTATGATTCAAAAATGAGTTTCAAAGTTTTGTGAAAATTTGAGCGATTGAAGCAGCATTTTCCATTCTATCTACTTTATCAATAGATAGCGGAATTTGGGGCAAGTGTGCCACCTTAAGCATTTGAAGTTGTAACTCACTAAAACGAGTTTTTCAAAAGCCGATTTAAATCTCATAACCATTTTACATCTATTTCCTCACTTATAAATGAGTTTCGT